>CAJHQP010012665.1:0-11413 GCA_905132765.1 Moricandia arvensis
TTGTTCAGCAGGTATTATTTGTTTGAATTTCTTATAGCCTACTAGATCTGATCCGCTTGATCCGCCCTTAAAGCGCGGAATTAATTTTAGTTGAAACAAATTATCTAATAAAAATATAAATTATGTATTAGTTTTAAAATTTTATACGTATATATAAATTTATATATATATATATGTTATTAAATAAGTATTAAATTTGTTAATTTTTTGAATTGAAAAATAATTCCACCTTATTATATACTATTCGTTTCAAAAATTTTAATAACATTATAAGTGTCATTTTCTATTTAATTGAAGTTGTAGCAATTTAATTTTCAATCCTAACAATGTTAATAAAATCCAAAGTCTTATTTGAAAATGCTAATATATTTATTATTAGACTTAAAATAATTCTCAAAACAAACTACTAAATATATATTTATATTATGGCAAATTTTAATATGTGCTATAACGAAAGAAAATATTTTTACAATAAAATATTTTAATTTAATAAATTTATTTTGTAATTTAATAGTCTACCAAATTATTAAGTGGTTCTTATGATGAAGTACCACATAATTTAGTTTTATTTGAAGTTTAGAATCTAAATAGAAGTAACTCATGTTTGAACAGTCTTGCATTAGTCAAAATAAGATAATATTCTATTCAATTATTTTATATTGATAAATTTTATATGTTTAATATAATAACCCCGCAAAACTATAATCATAAATATATAAACCATAATCTAACTCCTCATATAATCAAAATAATGAATATCATTTAAACGCTAATCTTTTATCTTCTTAAATTAAATATATTAATTGTTTTTAATATTCCAGTTTAATTAAAAATTATTATTACTTTTAATTTTGATTTTATTATGTATTTACTAAATTTTAGTATTATAACTTATAAAGTAGTATGTAACTATTAAAATATTTATTAAATACAATAATTTAATTATATTTTAAATAAAATAATTATATTTATGAAATTGTTTTTATGATGATATTGTAATGACATATGTTTGTTGTTTATGAAATATATTATATTTATCTGATTACTTTTGTGGTAAATGAGTTTCATTGATCAAAGCTCATAAGTGGATCTAACATAGGTATATAATTGACACAATGATACATAAAGCCCATTTAATAAACCACCAAAAGAGATTAAAATAAATTAATGATATATGTGTCTTTTCCAAGTGTGCTTCATCAAGAATGTTGTAATCAATCGACAATTCTTTTTCCGGCCAAAATCCGGCAAATTAGCAAGCAACTATTGGAAATCTCCTTTCTACTGATCTGAATACATATCTAAGCTAGTTCATGGACTTAGAAAGCTTCTCACCTTTGATATGGAGTTAACACGAACCATCTCAAATACTTTTCAGCCATCCACCCACCCACCTATTCTAAGAAGGATAAGGGGATCTTAAGAAGATCGTACTCCCGAAAAAAAGCTGAATAACCACCGCTAGATCCTAGCTTCACCTCTATAACACAAACAGAAAATAAAACCGATTTGGGCCAAGGAGAAGAAACAATATTATACTCTGATGAGTGAAAAAACGCAAATCCGAAACATAATCTTGTTATTGTAATGTGGTATCAAAAATTTATAAATTCAACTGCTTCTCTGTAATTTAATTGGTAATTTTTGACAAAATAGATCGTGGTATCGAAAATAACTCGTGAGATTTTATTTGTATTTATGTATATTAATAAAAGTTGATCACAATTATAGAATTCTGTAAAATTGTTTCTTTTAAAGGTAGGTGCAGTGGCATGTAAGAGCAGATTAACCGGGGTCTCTTAAGGTGGGGTTCTTAGCTTTTCTAAAGACGTATCTTAGCTTTTACTAGAAACTAAGAACCGTCTCTTAAATAAGACCATAAGAGCCGTCTCTTAGCGGAAAAATGTATTAAAAAGACAATTTTACGTTAAGAATCTCACCTTAGAGATCCGGGTTATCATGGCCTAATATTCAAGTAAGGATATGGGTAATTATTAAGGATGATTTTGTTTTAATAATTAGATTAGAGGCCTTTAATAGAAGCAATAATCAAACAAAGCTTTAGTACAGACGAAAAAGCTCATTAAGTAGTAAAGGCCATTAAGTATGATCCGCGGAAAATTCCAGCTTCTTTTAGAAAACAAAATAATTTTCTTTTTTAGAAAGGAAAAAGAGACAATCACGAGACACATGTTAAGTACACGCAAATAAGCTCCAAGAATCGTGTCTGACTTTTCTGAAAATCCAAAAGGGTCAGAAATCTCTCATGACAGTCACAGCTTTTCAAACTCATAAATCACATCGTCGTCTGTAGATTCGGTTCCTTCAATCTCTTCTTCCACTTCTTATTCTTATCTCTGATAGGCTGCGGTGGTATCAGAAACTCCCGTTGGATCTCCTTTCAAGAGCTAAAGCACACATGCTCTGTCCGAGCCATGTCTTCCTCCTTCTTCGGCTACTTCGTCTTCTTCCTTCGGATCAGAATGGAGGAAGAGCGTGAAGAATTACATATGCTTGTTGGTGTTCTGCTGTGTGTTGAAAGATACTGCAGCTGGAAGTGATGTGAAGACATTGCTTTAGAGACGTTGGAGTTCATCAGCCACTGCCGTGATTGAATTGGGATGAGCTTGGTATGTTGACATTTGCTTAACCTACTGATTAATTGAATTACATTAATGATAATATCAAAATGGTGTAGTGTTATGTCATGTCTTTAAAAAGAGGCATGAGTCTTCTTAGTTGTTAGACTTTGAATATCCATTTGTTTTTTTTACCTTGGATTGGTTTTCATATGCCACAAACATATTCTAAGTTATGTTGTCAAACATTGTTTGCTTTGATTTCTTTTATCCTTTAGTCTGGAATCTCTGACTCATTGTTACGGGTTGGCTCACCAGGCGGCCACAACTAGGCCAGAGCAGTCACCAACAACACACAAAGAACCAGCCCTCTCTCCGTAAACTTTCATATTCACTCTTCCAGAGTGTTAATGAAGCTCTTGCTGTAAATTTGTAATGGCACAGTTATAATTCTCTCTGTTATGCTTTCAGTTACGTTTTTGAACGGGTATGGTTAAGCGTTAACCATTGATTAGAGAGGATATAAAAAATATAGAAATTGAGAGAAATATATGGTAGATGTTTTGGTACATACGGTTCTGGTCAAGTTACAAACAGATAAGACCGGTATGAAGATTAAACCAAATACACAACACTTCTTTTAGGTCCTCTCTCATTTAAGCTTTAACTTCTTCAATCTCATCCAATGCATAGTTGTTGGTCGATATGTTCGCGTAATTCACTTTCGCGAACCGGACCACAACAGGGTACCGGGTCTTTGGATCCTGCACATTTGTAAACCGGGTCAAAAAAATTATACAACATGCTTTAGTGTTATGTAGAGTATGTAATAGCATAATTAACTATCAGCATTGGGAGTTTTTCCAACATAACTTACCAAAATATATTAATATTTAATAAACAGGTTTTTTAAATTTTGAGAAATTTATGTCAAAGTTTTTCAAACAAGAGATTTTAGCATAGGTTTCTCAAACTTTAAAAGATTTCTTAAATAAATATTAATTTATTGTGGTGAGAAACTAATGTCTAGAGATTCCCAATGAGGATGTTCTAAATGGCTCCCAAATCGTTCACTGAAAACTAATATGTTTACCTGATCAACGGCCACAACTGATCCAACGGTCTTGTACCAGTATGATTCTTCCTTAGAATCTTGACCTACAAACCCCCAGCAATTCATAGAAATATCAAAGAATCAGTAATTTTTAAGTAAAGAAAAAAAACAAAATTTGAACAAATAAAATGGAAATGATGAGGTAGAATGTAAACTAACTATATAAAACTTAAACTAATTTAAAAAATACAAATTGTAACATTTCTAGATCCAACAAGATGTGGTAACAGTTTGGGCGTATGCATGCGTATGTTATAGTATATACAAAGATGGTTGTTTAGATTAGCTGACCTTGGCCCCTCTCTTAGGGCCAATAGGAGGCGGCTTGGGTTTGGCGGCAGCAGGTGCAGCCGCGCCGCTACAGCTGCCGGAGCACCTTCTGGCGCAGGTGTTTCTGGAGCCGCCTCATCGGCTGCTCTGACTACGAGCCTAGAACCGGCGTTTCTCATAGGTAAGAAAGACACGGAGTTCCTGGACGATGAAGCGCCAGCGGCTGCCGTGACGTTGGCCGGTAAAAGAAACACCGAAGATGCTGACATCATCGCCATCTGTAGAGATTTTTTTTTTTGTTGCTTCTTTATTGGTTCTTCCGACACGAAAGAGTGAGTTCTTGATTCGTATTATGTTGGAAAGGGGCTAAGAAAAGAGGGAGTGGTGGTGGTGTTTTGGATTAACCAAATCGTTTCCCTCCACTTGATATCAGCCACGTGTCATTACATATCGGTTCTTAAGGATAACGTGATGACATGTAATTTTGATACTTTTCTTTTCATAGTATTTCGTTTCTGACAAGGATTATTTTTTTTTAGAAAAATGAATAGGAAAAAAGATTTAGTGTGTTTGTTCTAATATAATCCATAAGCAGTTTATTTGCAATTGTTTTAAATAAATTCAGAAAGGAAATAAAAATGATTTCACAGCTTTTTTTCATCCATCGTGAATAAAAAAAAATTCACAGTCAATTATTTATCAAAAGAGTTCGGTCTCTAACTATTAAATGTTTTTTTTTCCAATTAATTATCCAGAATTTTTGTATCTGTACACGTTTTTCCTGCAAACATTACCAACACACACAAATATCTCATGCATATGTTTGACTAACGTTATCCCTTTTATAAGGCGTGAAAAGAATAGAAACGCCTAGTAGATTTTTTCCCCATAATAATTATCTTAAATATAAATATGATTTGGAAAATTTAGATTAATTAAAAGCAACATAAAACATAATTGATGAAGAATCTTAAGTACTTCATGCAAACTTATTCACCATTTAAAATCTGACATTGGTGTTTTGACAAGAGGTGCATGTTTGTAGAGAAAGAAATAGAAAG
Organism: Moricandia arvensis; assembly: GCA_905132765.1. NCBI lineage: Eukaryota > Viridiplantae > Streptophyta > Magnoliopsida > Brassicales > Brassicaceae > Moricandia > Moricandia arvensis. The sequence goes on from CAJHQP010012665.1 coordinate 5,025, forward strand.
TTCTTCACTAAATATGCTTGGATGATTTCAAATGAGAGATTTTGCCACTTTATGTAGAATATTATTTTATCTTTTTTCTGTGAACTATTCATATTCTTAAACCAATTCTAAATAGACAGTAAAATTACTCTAAAAAGTAACTCTTGTTTATATGAGAAAATAAACATTAGAGTATCATCAGTGGTGAATTTCTCACCTTCATGTTTTTAACTATCTTATATTAATATTTTGATATTTTTATTTTTGTCATTAAATTCAATATAAAAATATAATTATCCACTTACAATGAGACAAATATAAAAATCATCCTCACATCTTCTTCGAAGTATCCTCATAAAGAAACTCTTATATTTTTATTCTATTTTCAATAAATTTCATTATTTTTAATATGAGAAACTCTTTCTTATACTCCGACTAATCATGCTTTTATAGTTCTAATCTATTTTTCTAGGCTAGCAGTGTAATCGTTGTTCTTTCTCATAATATGAACTAAGCTACAACTCTCACAATAATCATTCAAAAACAGGAAGCTAACTATGAGATAATGATGATCAGTCGACTGAGTTTGTAAGCACATTCACCAAATTTGGCCAATATGTCTTGACTCAGATCGAAGAATCTATATCTCTTTCTAACATGTCATAGTCCAAAATCATCTTTCTATCTGTACATGTAAAAGGCTTTATAATATTCTCACCAAAGACTATTTTGCTGCTGCTGATCAAACTGTATTGATTTGATACGGTCAAGTCTTGTTCTTGATGCTCTTCTCTTTGACTGATACATTGAGTATCTCCTCTTCCACTGTTACAGCTAACGAGGATAGAGTATGTACATTCCAAAGGTTATCTGCATAGAGATAACAAAGCTGATAACTTCCTCATGAGCTTAGGCCGGAAAGCGAATCAGGTATGTTCCTGCTGTTTTTGAAACAGATTTGCTGATAAAAGAGATGGTGTCATTGGTAAGTTTCTGTTATCAGAGGTTTATCTAATTGACTTTGGACTTGCCAAAAGATATCTTGATGCCAACTTTGCTTCCTATTTTCATTACTGCCACACGCTCTATCTGACGTATATGCATTTTTCTTTCTTTGAATCAGTTAACGTTAAGTTTGGTGTTGTGTCACATTTCATGTTACATTCTAACAAAAAAATATGTCGTTTACATTCCAGGCAGTTCCCGGGTCAAGCAATACTCTTGCAACGTCATGGACACAAGCAATCATCGAGATGGAGATGTGTGTATCATCAATACTCAATGGACACAAGCAATCATCCTGGCATCCATGAACACACACACAAAGGCATGAAGTGCATGTTTGCTTTACATTCAAAGATTTTTCTCCACCCTTTGTATAATTCTTACACCATATGTGTAATCTCGTTATGTGGTCCATGTATATAATTTTTTAAGCTACTCACTCTGTGATAAGTTTCCTAAGTTGGGCACGACTCTGTGCTGCGGCTTGGTAATCATGTATATCAGTATATGTGTTAATGAATAATAACATTCTTTGCAGATATCCAAAGCCAAGCTTGAGCTAGGAGATGTCTTGAAAGGCTTAGGAGACATGTTGACAACATGCACTCTTTAGGTAAATCATCATCAAATCATCCAAGAGTATTGGTGTGGGTTGTATCTGCAGCTTCAGTGAAACTTGTTGGTTTATAATTAGAAGAACTTGATGCTTAACTCTCATAGGAGTTCACCTTGGCCTTACTTTTAACTTTACTTATTTCTGTTGCTGTATGAATCAGTCCATATTCTACCTAATACACTATAATATACTATAATTTAAGTTTGATTATATTCTATTACATCCTTAGATTCAGTTTAATAATGGTATATATATAAAATTGTATGTCCATTCATAAACGTCATATGTTGGACCGTAAGAGATGATGCAATGACTTCCTTTCTACGTAACAACCATCTTTGGCCTCATTTACCTATTTGATACTAATTTTATGATATGTTCTTTGATATTTATTCCATATATAAATAAAGTTTGCTAAAATCTGGAATTTTATTGTAAGCTATCTCAATAGATAGTTAAATTAAACGAGAATTTATGCCAATCATAATCAAAGATGATTATAAGAAATAAGGATAAATGAATTTTCGTAAATGGAATTCCAGATCAGTATTGAATTATACAGCAACATTTAAATACAACAGATAGTCGTTATAAGCTTTTAGATGAAATATTAAATCATAAAGTATTGAAAAGGTTCTCCTATGGTGCTTCACTCAAGGCATCCCAGGTTGATCTATCCTCGTGTTACAAAGTTAAAACGATGTTCAAGTGAAAACTGAAAAGGAAAGGTTTTCCATTTAATTATATGGACTTTAGAAAGCATACTGTGTGTATATGTGTATGACGAAATATACGTCTATTTCAAGTTTAGTGGCATTATTTATTTATCAATATATAAAGACAAAATCAGAGGAGTCAGACTCCTACACTAAATACTGACAAATTTAATTGAAAATCTATATATTTATGATACTGAAAATGGTGATATAAATTTACTTCCTCCGTTATGTAATGTAAAGAAATATATTTTCAGAAACATAAAAAATAATTGATCGAACAGTATTATTGAGTTAAAATTAACACAAAATTTTAAATGTTTTATATTTTAAAACACTTAAAACCTTTTAAATATTATATATTATGATTTTTTTCTGAAACATTTCAAAATATTATAACATTTTGAATAATATTATGAAAAAATGAGTATTATAGTTGTTGGATATACACAAAGGAAATTCAATATGAGATTATGTTTCATATTACAGATGAGACTTTAAGTAATGATAAATGATAAATAATTAAATATTACTATAATCTAGATTATGTGTGTTTTGGATTAACATAGAGTTCATACTTATGAAACGCTTAAACTAATCACGAAAAGAGAGTGCAATCCATGAAGACATAGATATATTTTTTAGGGTATTTAAGTGAGACTAAAACATAATCTCATATTTACATGGTCACAAAATAAATGTCTGGAGTGTGTTCGAATTCAGATTGACTTAACTTCTCGAAGCCCGTCTACTATTGCAACCCACATTGTAGTTAGATTCAATGTTTCTTTTCATTCAATTTTATTAATATGAGTTTAAAAATCAAATCTGCAAATGTAGTGTTCGTTGTGAAATTATAATAACATTATTAGCAGTTAGTTGACCTAATAATATGATTATGCATTCCAATACACTAGTTAGTAACGTTAGTCTAAACAAAAGAACACAACTATCAAGGGAAGACCAAGGATAGTTCATAAATGACGTATAAGTGTATTATTGATTATATAATATGGTGCAGTCGTTGACAGAAAAGTATAATAAGCTGATGCAGTCATATTAAAACAATTTAATGAGCGTGGTAGCTTCTTAACCAGGTTGGCTGACTTGTTCCATGAAATGAAAAAAAAAAATTATGAGTTATTACTTTGTTATATATAAAACCATATTAAATTTAAACAAATCAACTTCTTTTGTTCTAACTAACATGTATAGGGACTTTTTTTTGTATAGAACATAAATCAAAACTAAATATAACAAAGATCTTAAAAAATGCGATTCATGAAAAAAAAAAACTAAACATGAAAGTGTTGGTAGGTTGTATTAATTTGATTTCTTTTTTCTCTGTTAGCAAACCATTGAGCTGTTTTTCTAGCGATCGGCAGCCACAAACGCCGTCTTCCTCTCCTCCGTCTCAGACGCAGTCGCTGCGGTTGAACCGCTGCAATCGCCATGAACCGCAATACTGAGTCTAGGAACCGCAGTAATCTCAGAGACCGATCTTCTTCCTGTCTCGTTCATAACGCTTCTTGATTTCGAACCAGAGTCTTTGCTTTCGACAACAACATAGTTTTCATCGAACTCAACTTGTTATCCATCTCTTCCTTGATACGCAAGTTACCTATTTGATCCTCTTCATCGCTTCTCTTAAATGAGAAATCTCTCGCTGGAGATCGAACCAACCATCTCTGAATTCCAAAACATCAAATCCGATGAACTCACGTTACTCCAACGATTCTTGAACACAACATCGGACACAAGGATCCTATGATTGAACTTATGCATCACCTTGTTCTCTTCTTTATCGTTGCCTTGTGGATCAAGTAAGGGTTTGTCTTTATGACCTAATTTAAGAATCTTCCTGAAACTCCCTCCGATGCTGAATCTTGATGAGCTACAAGCTTCCTCTCTCTGTCTTCTTCTTCTTTCCTCTTCTTCTTCTCTCTCTATGTAAAGCTCCAAGCTCGAATCTTCTCTTCTCCCAGTCCCAGACTCATTCAAGAACCGTAAACTGTTTCCATAAACAGAGGATTCTTCTTCGATAGAGACTCTGCTTCTGCAGAGAGGACACGTGCGTGCTGCTCAAGCCACTGATCGATGCATCCGACGTGGAAAGCGTGACGACATTTAGGCAACAACCTAAGAATCTCGACGCTTTCGAATTTAGACAGACAAACAGAACACTCAAGCCCTTGTTTTGATCCTCTTCAAAGAAGATCTACAACATAGAAGCTGACTCGATCGCTGTCTTAGTCCTAACCGCGAGAATCGGGCATGATGAGTTTAGTTGCACCTGCTGAAGAAAGACCTTGTCGGACTCCACCGATCTTGACGCCTGTAGTCGGCGGAGCCTAGATAGGAAATCGATGTGCAGCATCACTCTAGCGCCTACGAAGAGCGAGCGACGAAAGCTGAGCTGCGACCATGATGCGAGAACTCGGTGACGATGGCTAACTCGAGCTCGTAAAGTTCCCGGCGCGATGAGCGCCTCGCGTTGCCTGGTGAGCGGAGGAGCTGCGAGGCCACTGAGCAGAGACATAGTAATACAACTGTGCTGAAGGTTGTAAGAAAGAAGAAGAAGAAGAGAAGATGACACATCGAGGAAGAAGAAGAATTAGTGAAACTTTTTTGCTTTTCAAGAGATGTCTTCTTGCCACTAACTTGATAACCAAGAACATAGTATATATCTTATTAGTTTATTAATTATGTTTTTAAATGATAGTTGTTGAGAGATTATAGTGTAGTCCGATTCTCAATTACTTCATTTATACTATACGTATATATATTATATATTCAATATTATAATTATAAAATTTTAATACGGGAAATCTATCCACCGAATGATTATTGTTGCACCTCGCCGAAATTAATATGTATAATGCAACTCAAATTATATTTATAAACAATATTATTGACTGCACTCGCGCGGGCTTTGTATAAACTGTCAGACGACCAGCTGCATATCAATTCTGTGCATGAATCGCGTGATTGCTTTGCGCTCTAGATCATGCTGTATCGTGTCTTATTAAGACCAAATCACAGGCTTGCAAAAACCTTTAAAAACTACTTAATGTAGTAGTACGTAGAAATTACACAAGAAATTTAGACATAAAGTTTAAATTAAACCTTAAGATAAATGACAGAATCCTGAATGACAAAACTTCAAAACAAACTTATAATATTTATTAAGTTTAGAAGAATTTTATAAGTTTTCATCTTTATATTATTTCTGTATAGCTTAAATTTCATCTTTATTTAAAACGTAATAAATTCTTTCCATCCATGGCTTAAGTATTTGTATGACATGACTTTTGTCTAAATTTAGTTTAATTATGATTTCATGATTTTAAGCTTTACTTTTAAACCTCCATCAACTTCTGCACTCGCTTGATCGTGCAGGAACTGTGAATCTTGCACTAAGAAAGTATTGTATTGTTTCAAGGCAAACATTCTTTTTCGAAACTGCATTTGTGAAAGCAGCTGGTTGCTCATTTGGTTCGGAGAAACAACAAAAAACATTTAAGAGGTGAAACTCTTGAATGAAAAACTCTGTATCGCTCGAGTTTAGCTCTCTGTTTATATTCATTTATCTTCCTTTCTGAATGTTAGTTAGACTACAAGTAAGAAAACAGAGGAACGGGATAAGAGTTCAAACCACAAACTTCCTTAGCTTCTGTACAAACTCCCAAGGCAAAAAAGATACCAGTGATTCCCACATTTGCAACGATGGATATCCAGCAACTTTGCTTTGATGTGTGATGAACAGAACACCAATCTTCATGTGGCTTTGAAAACAAATTAATCAGGGCATCAAATTTGCACAGAAGCAGAAAGAGATGTTGTTAAACAGATTCAGATAGTTGCCTTTGCGAATTACGCTTACCGCATAATTCAAAGCGTACAGTTGAGTTCTTCTCTAAAACTGTGTTAAGTTTGTGTTTGCAGCATCAAATGTGTTCATATTTATTAGAAATGCGATATATAGTCACCCTCAACAGACTCAACCGTGACTGGTGAAAACGAGAATGATGATTCAAGCCAATCACCTCACACTTGTCAAATGGACTTTTACG
>CAJHQP010012666.1:0-11412 GCA_905132765.1 Moricandia arvensis
TGACTCCTTGACTCTTTGAACTTGGCAGGTTTGAGGTGAGGGTGAAGGATCCAGCACTTGTCCTTCATGTGGCCTTTCTTCTTGCAATGATCACACACCCACACCTTCCTATCATCCTGCTTGTAGTATCCCTTGTTAGCAACTGCTACTTCCACCTTGTTTGCCATGGTAAGCTCTCCCTTTCCTTCAAACAAACCCACTGATCCTTGTTCCCTCTGGATTTGAGCACACACTTCATCCAGGGATGGTAGCTTCTCAGCTCTGAGTATGTGCTTAATCAAATCATTGTAGCAAGGGTTAAGAGTCAGGAGCAGTCCAAAGACCTTGTCTTGCTCACGCCTTTCATTTAACACCACTGGATCAGTTGTTCTTGGTCTGAGCATTTCAAAATCAGCCCACAGTGACCTGAACTTACCAAAGAACTGATTGAAGTCCATGTCTTCTTGCTTGAGAGAGTTGATGGCTCTCTTCACTTCAAAGACTCTGCTAAGGTTGGAGACATTCCCATACACCTTATACAGAGTATCCCACAGTTCCTTAGAGGTTTCACAGTAGGAATATGCCTCTAGGATACTTGGGTCAAGAGAGTTTTGGATGGCTGACAGCACCAGAAAGTCTTCTTGAACCCATTTGGTTTCATCAACAGCTACAACCTCTTGGCCATCTTCACCTTGTGTTACCAGCTTTGGGGCTTGGCCTTCTGTCACATGACTCCATAAGCCACGACCTCCAAGAGCAGTCTTCACAAGTCTTGACCAGAGAAGGTAGTTTAACCCTTTCAAGGTTACTGGAACCACAACAGCCTTGTTTTGCTCCATCTTGGATGCTATGGACCGTTGGGTAATAGAGTGTTTCTGAAAAGTTTGGGAGTTTGGCGAAATGGAAATGAAAGAACCTCAAGAAAAACTTGTATTCTCCAGGAATCTGAATGATATACCCAGAGAAACAAGAACAAGGAGGAGAACTCGACCAAAAACAGAGGAAAAACAGAGGAAAACAGAGGAAAAACAGAGGAAAAACAGAGGACCCTTGCTATTATCCACTGGATAATAGTTTAGGTTTTGCTGGAAACTTGAGAGAAGATGAATAAGAGTGTATTGCTGAAGAAGAATAGAGGTTTAGGAGCTTGAGTTGCTCTGATACCATGTAAGTTTAAGAGAGAATGAGCTGAAGAACAGCTAGAACATGAAGAACACTTGATGAAAGAGAGAGGAGGAGAGTATTTTCGTGAGAGAAGAGAGAGAGAGAGTAAACAAGTAAAGAGGAGGTTTCTTTCTCCTTAATTAATTCATTCTGCCTACTACATTGTTTTATAGGGAGCCAGAGAGAGAGAGAGGACAGTGACATTTAGAAACAAACAAAAGAGAAACAATAAACTAATGCAAGTGGTCCTGGTCCTCTCTGGTCAAGATTCCTGATGCTGAGAGTGACCTCTCCTAACAGTCCACTCTTGCCTGATTTGAATCATGTGATTTCTCCTATTTTGAATTCAAACTTGGTACAGAGAGCACTCCTCCCACGTGAGTAAGGTTGGCAAGTGAGTGAGACTTGCCTTGTCTTCCAAGTCAAGCTAGGTCTTCTCTTGGATGATTTGAGTTCCAAGTCTTGTACGGAATGCCTTGTTCCTCAAGTCTCTAAGTTCCTTCTCCACTTTGTCCTTGCTGATCAGTGTCTCTCAATCTCTTCTGGTCCTTCATCTCAATAGTCTTCAGCTTCAAGTACCCTTCAGGTCACCGGCCTCCTCAAGCTTCAGTGATGACCTCCTTCTTCTTGTGTGCCTTGAACCAGGAGCTCAACAACCTTCATGGTCTGCGCTTCTTATAACCGGCTACTGCACCAAGAACCTTCCCATTGCTCCACACAATGGACCAAGCCTTCTTCTTGTTCCGGATTGATGCTGAAGAAGTGACACTGGTTGTGCATCCTGAAACAACACTCAAACTCCAAACAAGATAAGACATTTGCATTGGGATCAAACCTTGACTAATCATCAAGTTTGATCACCAATGTCACAAGCTTGTGACATTCCCTTGGACATTCCCTTGGACTCTCAATGCCCAAAGTCCCCACCTTTCTTCATACTTTGGTCGCCCTCACCAGTAACAAGGTGAAAGCTTTCACCTTTCTTCCTGGTCTTTGAATAAGAACACGCCTTGGACTTGATTTGATGAAGGGGGTAGCTAATCCACTCCATAACTCCTGGATCCGAGGCTCTCCTTTCTTCTGGACGGTATGAGAGAGTATGAGACTTCAAGAACAGCTTCTGGGTTTTCCGGATGAACACCATCTTGTAGAGGTTGAACAGGCTGGAAAGGAAGCTCCTTTCTGGGTTTTGATGGCAGGAGAGAAAGCCTTGATCTTTGCGGAAGCTAGACACCAAGTTCTGATGAACCTGGCTCTGATACCATGTTGGATTTTCACCAGAGTATAAGGATCTGGGTTTGTGTGTGATGAACAAGCCTTTAAGGCAAGGATGAACTCGTGATGATGAAGAGAAAGGGTTCTGGTTTGCTTGTGTAAACTTGAATCAGAACCAGAGACTAAAGGAGACTTAGAGAGATTTGAGAGAATAAGAAAGAGGTAGACTAAGAAGGATTTTGATTCAAGAACACTAAGCTTTTCATTTAGAAGTGGAGAGGGGAAATCCCCCTTGCTCCCTTAATGTTTACACTCGACAGAGATCAGTTTATATAGAGAGAGAGAGAGCTACATTAGGGTTTACAAAATAATCAACAAAGCATGTGGAGTCAAAGGGAAGAGGCTCCTCGGTTTGAATTGTGTGGACAGAGTTCTCCACACGTTTTGGGACAGCCTGGAACCAGAGGAGCTCGCCTAAGTTGATATGGGTACGGGAAGCACCCTTCTCACACTGGATGGATAGAGGATGAGTTTCAAGCTTTGGTGGATGGATGGAGGTGAGAATGGAATGAGTTCTTGCGGATGGAATGGAATGAGATGATAACCGGCTTGTTTGCTCTTAGAACGGATCAGTGGAGGATGGGAAACAACAAATGGTCGTGTAACCAACTTGCTATCTCACTGGATGGAGGATGACGTGATGATGGAGTGTGGATCCAAGCTGCTTGTTCGTATAAACAACTCAACAAGGACAAGGGATGGAGATGGAGTGAATAGATTGATGAACTCAATCAGATGGATCGAAAGTCGCCACAAGCTCTATGGAATAAGCTTGATAAGACTCGGCTGCTCTCTATGCTGCTTCTCACACACACGGAAAGACTTAGGGTTTTAGTTGCTAGGGGCAAACTGACTCATATATTTCAAAGTAGGTTAAAGAATACAAGGCTGCTTATAGGGGCTTATATACTCGCCGATGCAGCTATGCCCTTCTAGGGGTCTTTGAAGCAAATTTAATACAATGACTCAATCTTAGGACCTAATAAAAAGCATAGGCTAAACAATGCCTGGTTTATTCGAAAATGAAATAAATAAAAGACCCAAAACCTGCAAGGAAAATCAAGTAAATAAAATATTGAAATATGCTTACCTTACTTACCTTTCTGGTGGATTTGAATTGTGGTAAGGTAGCCGTTGGGGTTAGGAGAAGAGCAGAAATGTGAAGTGTTGTCGTTTAGAAAGCTTGCCTCCTCCCCTTGATACTCACCGTTTCACTTAAGTGGGGAGATGGTGAATAAGGAAACCATCTCTTTATGCGGAACGATAGACCACAGGATAGCATTATCTTTTGGACCGTCTTGTATAACATAAGGTTGAGTCTTCATAACCTCTGATCCGGAAATGGAGAGCTTGTCTAGACGGTTTGTGATGTCATCTAAGTTGGGGTTGCTATTAGCCTTGGCAAACAATCCTTCAATGGCTTCACAGAAGCTTGCAATCACCCCCTTGGTTCCTGATTTTGTTCTTGGTGCTTGTCTTAGGGTGGGGATGTTGATGTCTGGTTCTATGTCCTCATCATAAGGGAAGCTTGGCTGAGAATGAGCCAGCAAGGTCACTGAACCTATCCAGAGATGTGTCTAGGTTCATGCCCCTTCCTTTGGTGAGTGGATAAGGTTGTGGATAAGGTTCTTCCTTTCTGGAAAGCATCCTTGCTCTTCCTTTGGCAGATGGAATATACTCAGCATCTTTTCATCTCGCCTAAACCTCCCTTGGATCCCAAGTCTTTGCTCCCAGCCCTAAACCTTCTTGAAGCTTGGTTTACAAGTCTTGTGCTTTCTTAGGGTTGTACGGCCATAGAGGATCAACCTGGTCCGTACATATTGTGCCCTAAGTTTGCACAAGCCCTAAAACCTCTTTTATGCTCAAATGGTCGAATATATATGTTTTGGGTCGAGTCTGGTCCGTACGGATCCGTACAGTCCGTACAGTCCGTACGGCCGTACGGCCATCCGTACAACTCACCCTAAACTCGACCATTTGATCCCTTCTTCTCACCAAAGCTTCCCAAGGTCCTTCTTGTGAGAATAGAGAGAAAATGGTGAGAATGATTTTGGTGAAAAGAATCAACTTCTGGTTTAGTTTGGACCAGAAAGACTGAGAATCAAAGAGAGAGTGTTTTGAAGAGTTTAAGTGAGAATGATGGGATTATGGAGAGTGTTTGTGATCTTCTAGTTTAGTATGAACCAAAGACCATGAAGGATGGACGAAATTATGAGTGAGAGTATTTGAGAGTTTGTGAGAATAATAGATTAAGAGAATAAAGTAACCAGAGATTTGTTGAAGGAAAGAGTTAACTTATCACTTCAAAGAGTATGAGAGATTATGGAAAGTTTCTGAGTATGAGAGAGTATGAGACTTAGAGAGAATATGAGAGTGTATGAACCAGAGAGAATAATGAAGGAGGAGGCTCAATTCTCCTTACGAATTTCGTGGGTACATGTAGGGGGCTTTATAGCCAACTTACTAGACAAAACAACAACATTAAACTAACAATAAAACAGTGAAATTAAATACTATAATGAAATGAAGTTTAGAGCTGGCTGGGACAGACTGGTGTGGAGCAGGCTGTGGCATGGACAGTCTGGCACGTCCAGAGGAAGAGAAAGTGACTGGAGGAAGATGGCACATTCAGCTTGGTGTGATAGTGACAGGTCCATCTGCTTCTCCAAAGCACCCATGTGACTTCTTGATGTGATCATGGACCGGATCACTAAGGAGAACAAGGAGAGTCTAGATGAGCCACATGAAGCCACATTGCACCAGCAGCCTGGTGATGATGCTCTAGCCATTCCTGAAGGTCCCATGACTCGTTCCAGAGTCAAGAAGTTTAAAGAGAATGTTGTTGGATTACTCACTTCACATCCACAACAAGGAAGTCTTGGACAAGGTCTGATCCGAGATGTCTTGATCACAATTCAAGCCATCTCTACATCAAGCTGAGTTAGTGTCTAGGCAAGACATGGGGTGCGTGCTCTTTTCCTTGCTTTTGGTTTTGTCCCACGAGGTTTTCCGGAGGAAGGTTTTTAACGAGGCCACAACTTGTCTTCACATCACTTAGGCCCTATCTCGGTCCAAGACTAAAAGAAGTTTACATTTTTATGTCATTTTAAGCTTATGTTAAAGTTAAACTATAGTTTCCTTTTTGCTTATTTCCGAAACCCTAGAGAGCATGTTCTCGGTTTCTCTTTATTTAAAAGGTTCTCTAAACCCTATTGTAATGATCCATCCTTTATTCAACGAGTATTCTTTTCTCCTTGACGGCTCTCTCTCTAAGACAAGTTGTCGAGTTCATTCTGGTGTGTAGTATCCAGGAAACTAAGGGTGTTTGCTTGGTGTGTTATATCCGAGTTATTCATCTAGGAGTATCAAGAGATCTTATCATCCCTCTTGTGTCACCAATCGATCCACAACCTTGAAGAACTTGAGTCTCTGATTCGTTCTTGCAAGGATCTATCCATTCCCATCAACCAAAGAGCATCCTAGGGGCGCATCAAGTGGTATCAGAGCACCTTTGGTTGGGAAGTACTCGTTTTTCTCTCTTGTTAATTTTGTTTCATCCGTGTTTCATCTCTATCATCTTGTTTAATCAGTAGTTCTAATTTGTTTAGGGCTGCTCGAGTTTCATAAGAGTTTAGACAAGGATTTAACGTTTTCCTTGTTTGCTTGCGAGAAAACCCTAGAGAGAGAGAAACCCTAGCCGCCTAAGTTCTTTGCTTTTTAGATCACTTTGTTTCATCTGTTAACTTGTTAATCGCCTTGAACTTGAGTAGACCAAGGTTGTTTAGGGTGCTAGAGAAGTTTAGAAAAGTTTAGACAAGAATTGAAGAATTTCCTTTATGCTAGAAATCGGCAACCCTAATCTCCTTTTGCTTGTAGCCGATTATCCTTTTTACTTTTGTCTTGCAGAAGAAGCTTTAGAGTGTTTTATCCTTTTTCCTTTTTGCTTACCTTGTTTCCTAGAAACCTTTTACTGGTTATTTCTGTTTACCTTGTGCAGGAAGCATGGGATCCGAGTCTGAAGAAGAAGCCGCACTCGTCAGGAAGAACAAGCTTCTCATGGAGGCTATGTCGGCTCAATCAGAACATGGTAGCAACCATGACCGAGATGATGAGGACCAACCTCAATGACATCCGGAGAGAGCTCAGAGAGGACATCAGGAGAGCTACTAGTCAAGTTCCAAACCGAGAGACTAGGAGAGAGGAGAGACCTCATGCAACTCGCCAAGAGCATGCCGGTTATGAGGAGGCTGGCAATGAGTATGAACACCTCAGTTCATCCTCAAGACAAAGCCAAAGAAGACATAGGCGTGTCCAAGAAAGAAGGATGAACCAGGTAGATGAGCTTGTTGGTTTGAAGATAAAGATACCCCCATTCCATGGCAAAGCTGATCCGGATGCCTACCTTGAGTGGGAGAAGAAGATTGAGCTAGTCTTTCAGTGTAAGCAGTACACGAACCACAAGAAGATTCAGATTGCTGCTACTGAATTCTATGACTATGCTCTAAGTTGGTGGGATCAGTACATCACAACTCGTAGAAGGAATGGAGAAGAACCAGTAGAGACTTGGACAGAGATGAAGTCTGTCATGGGCAAGAGGTTTGTTCCAAGTCACTACCACAGAGACTTGCATCACTGGCTTAGGGAACTTACCCAAGGTTCAAGATCAGTGGAGGAGTATAACCAGGAGATGGAGTTACTCATGCTACGAGCTAGCATATCAGAAGATAGAGAAGCAACCATGTCAAGGTTCCTATGTGGTTTAGACCGAGAGATACAAGACAATGTTGAGATGCAACATTATGTGGAGCTTGAAGAGATGCTACACAAGGCTATTCTTGTTGAGCAACAGCTCAAGAGGAAGGGACATTCACGCAACCACTATGGCTCTAACCGGTTACACAACACCAAGGAAGAGAAGTCACCTTACCCTAAGGAGTCTAAACCGTTCCAGAAGGATCACAAGTTCTATCCACGAGAAGAGACTAAACCAAGCAGTGCTCTTGACAAGGGCAAAGGCAAGGTTGAAGCTTCTAGTTCCAGAGCTCGTGATGTCAAGTGTTTCAAGTTCCAAGGAAGAGGTCATTATGACAATGAATGTACCAACAAGAGAGTCATGATCTTGCTGGAAGATGGAGAGTATGCCTCAGAAGATGACAACACCGAGTCTGACCAAGAAGACACTGAAGAAGAACATGAAGAAGGACCAGTCCAGGGGAAACTTTTAGTAGCAAGAAGGCTTCTAAGCTTGCAAAACAAGGCTGAGGAGCTAGAGCAGTGTGAGAACCTCTTCTACACCCGGTGCTTGGTCCAAGGAAAGGTGTGCAGCCTCATTGTTGATGGAGGAAGTTGTGTGAATGCTGCGAGTGAAACCATGGTCAAGAAGTTGGGATTGAAGGTTCAGAAGCATCCCAAACCTTACCGGCTACAATGGCTGGATGAAGAAGGCACCATGAAGGTTTCAAGTCAAGTCCTTATTCCCTTAGCCATTGAGAGATATGAAGATGAAGTCTTGTGTGATGTGTTGCCTATGGAAGCTGGTCACATACTTCTTGGAAGACCTTGGCAATCTGATCGCCGAGTTATCCATGATGGCTTCACCAACAAGCACTCCTTTGAGTTCAAGGGACGCAAGACCACTCTGGTTCCCTTGACACCTAAGGAAGTACAACAAGATCAGATTCAACTCCAAAAGAAGAAGGAGATTGATCTAAAACCGGCTGGAACTAAGCAGCCAAACTTCTATGCTAACATGGGTGATATCAAAAGAACTCTCTACTCTAAACAATCTGCTATCTTACTTGTGTTTAAAGAAACCCTTTTGAACTTAATAGATTCTACACCGGTGTATTCGAGTGAGATGGTTTCTCTTTTGCAGGAGTTTCAAGATGTATTTCCAGAGGACAATCCCATTGGTTTACCACCTTTGAGAGGGATTGAGCACCAGATAGACTTTGTTCCAGGATCTACACTTCCAAACCGTCCAGCATACAGAACTAACCCGGTTGAGACCAAGGAGTTGCAAAGACAAGTAGAGGAACTCATGGAGAAGGGCTATATCCGAGAGAGTTTGAGCCCATGTGCTGTACCAGTGCTCTAGTGCCTAAGAAGGATGGTACATGGCGAATGTGTGTTGATTGTAGATCAATCAACAACATCACAGTGAAGTATCGCCATCCTATCCCTAGACTTGATGATATGCTTGATGAATTGCATGGTTCTTGCATCTTTTCTAAGATAGATTTAAAAAGTGGTTATCATCAGATTAGGATGAAAGAAGGAGATGAATGGAAAACTGCATTCAAAACTAAACATGGATTATATGAGTGGTTAGTTATGCCATTTGGATTAACCAATGCACCTAGTACATTCATGAGGTTAATGAATCATGTTCTTAGGTCATTCATAGGCATTTCTGTTGTAGTATACTTTGATGACATCTTAGTATATAGCAAGAACTTAGAAGAACATCTAGAACATCTTAGGGTTGTCCTGAATGTTTTAAGAAATGAAAAGCTTTATGCCAACCTGAAGAAGTGCACCTTTTGCACGGATAACTTGGTTTTCCTAGGCTTTGTTGTGAGTGCAGATGGAGTTAAGGTCGATGAGGAGAAGATCAAAGCCATCAAAGACTGGCCGAGTCCAACCACAGTTGGAGAAGTGAGGAGTTTCCATGGGCTTGCTGGGTTCTATAGGCGATTTGTGAGGGACTTTAGCACCATTGCAGCTCCCTTGACCGAAGAGATAAAGAAGGATGTCGGATTCAAGTGGGGAGAAGCACAAGAGAAAGCTTTCCAGAGCCTAAAAGAGAAGCTTACTCAATCACCTCTTCTTATGCTTCCTGACTTTACTAAAACAGTTTGAAATAGAATGTGATGCCTCAGGAATTGGAATTGGTGATGTATTGATGCAGGATTGGAAACCTATAGCCTACTTCAGTGAGAAGCTTGGAGGAGCCACTCTCAACTATGCAACCTATGACAAAGAACTCTATGCCTTGGTGAGGGCATTACAAACGTGGCAACATTACTTGTGGCCCAAGGAGTTTGTCATACACACTGATCATGAGTCCCTAAAGTATCTAAAAGGGCAGAGTAAGCTTAGCAAGAGACACGCAAAGTGGGTTGAGTTCATTGAGACCTTCCCATACGTGATCAAGTATAAACAAGGTAAGGAGAACATAGTTGCTGATGCACTATCTCGGAGGTATGTTCTCTTGACCACTCTAGATGCTAAGTTACTTGGATTTGAGCAGATAAAAGATATGTATGATACTGACCATGATTTCAAGGAAGCTTATGCTTCTTGTGAAAAGTTTGCTGCAGGGCATTACTTTAGACAAGAAGGCTACTTGTTTTATGACAATAGGTTATGCGTGCCTAACTGCTCTTTGAGAGATCTTTTTGTCAGGGAATCCCATGGGGGCAGTCTAATGGGACACTTTGGGATTGCCAAGACCTTAAAAGTTTTGCAGGATCACTTCTATTGGCCGCATATGAAGAGGGATGTGGAGAGAATCTGTGGGAGGTGTGCTACTTGCAAGCATGCCAAGTCCCAAGTCCAATCCCAGGGTTTGTATACTCCTTTACCCATTCCACACCATCCCTGGAATGACATTTCCATGGACTTTGTTGTTGGATTGCCTAGGACTAGAACCGGAAAGGACTCAATCTTTGTTGTTGTTGATAGGTTCTCTAAGATGGCACATTTCATAGCATGTCATAAGACTGATGCATTGCATGTTGCTAAACCTGTTCTTTAAAGAAGTTGTTCGTTTGCATGGCATGCCTAGAACTATAGTTTCTGATAGGGACACTAAGTTTCTTAGTTACTTCTGGAAGACACTTTGGTCTAAGCTAGGCACTAAACTGTTGTTTTCTACTACTTGTCATCCGCAAACTGATGGACAAACTGAAGTGGTTAATAGAACCTTAGGAACACTCCTGCGTGCATTCATTAAAAAGAACTTAAGGACATGGGAAGAATACTTACCACACTGTGAATTTGCATACAATCATGCCTATGCATTCTGCTTCTAAGTATTCCCCTTTGAAATTGTTTATGGGTTCAATCCCACCTCTCCTTTGGATTTAATGCCTTTACCTGAGTGTTAAAGGATCAGCCTAGATGGCAAGAAGAAAGCAGAGATGGTCCAACAAATCATGAGAAGGCTAGACAAAACATTGAGCAGAAAACCAAGATTTATGAGAAGCAAGCCAACAAAGGGAGACGTATGAGAACCTTTGAAGTAGGTGACCAAGTTTGGTTGCACCTGAGGAAGGATAGGTTCCCCAACGAGAGGAAGTCCAAGCTGATGCCAAGGGTTGATGGACCTTTTGAAATCATCCACAAGATCAATGACCAATGCCTACAAACTTGATCTCCAAGTAAGTATGATGTATCAAATAGCTTCAATGTCACTGACTTGGCTCCTTTTGCTGTAGATGAACCTGATTTGAGGACAAATCCTTTTCAAGAGGGAGGGGATGATGTGATCGTGGACCGGATCACTAAGGAGAACAAGGAGAGTCTAGATGAGCCACATGAAGCCACATTGCACCAGCAGCCTGGTGATGATGCTCTAGCCATTCCTGAAGGTCCCATGACTCGTTCCAGAGTCAAGAAGTTTAAAGAGAATGTTGTGTGATTACTCACTTCACATCCACAACTAGAAAGTCTTGGAAAGGTCTGGATCCGGGATGGCTTGATCACAATTCAAGCCATCTCTACATCAAGCTGAGTTTAGTGTCTAGGCAAGACATGCGTGCGTCTTTTCCATGCTTTTGGTTTTTGTCCCGACGAGGTTTTCGGAGGAAGGTTTTTAACACGAGGCACACTTGTCTTCACATCACTTAGGCCCTATCTCGGTCCAAGACTAAAAGAAGTTTACATTTTTATGTCATTTTAAGCTTATGTTAAGTTAAACTATAGTTCCTTTTTGCTTATTTCGAAACCCTGAGAGCATGTTCTCGGTTTCTCTTTATTTAAAAGGTTCTA
>CAJHQP010012667.1:0-11406 GCA_905132765.1 Moricandia arvensis
TCATGGGGTGGGTTGATCCAATCCCAAGTCACCCTAGAAGACAGTTTATCCAGATGAGTCACTGGTTAATTTCCTCATTGATCTGTACTCTGCTTCTGCACTTGAGCAGACACAACCTTCTGCTTCTTACTCTTCCATGAACCAAATTTCCTCCAATGAATGTGCAATAGCCGGTAGTTGAATCTTTGTCTGTTCTGTCTCCAGCCCAATCTGCATCACAGTATCCAAACAACCCTCAGTGTTTCTGTTGCCAAGCCAGCCATACGCCTTGACCCGGAGCCTCCCTTAAGGATCTTAGGATTCTCTCCACCATGTTCCAGTGATGAACCTTGCGATTTTTGCCATGTGCGGCCTAACCTGATCTACTGCAAAACAAACATCTGCCGCGGTAATGGTTAATAGGATCAGCTTCCCAAACAATTTCCTATATGCTTGACATCTTCAAAGGCAGTATCTCATACTTCCCCCTCTCGCAGGTCTGTAGCCCTCTTCAATGGTCTTGGCTTGTCTTCTTCCAAGATCTCCTGGCCTCCTTTAGAATAATCCAAAGTATATTTTCTTATGGGACATGAACAACCCCTCCTTGATCTGCACATCTCAATCGCCAAGGAAGTACTTTAGTTCACCTAGATCGCTGATGTCAAATGCGTCTTGAGGAATGTCTTGGTGGCACTGATCCCTCCTTGTCAGCTACCAGTAATGAGATGTTCCACATAGACTAGAATCACAATAATCCCGGAAACTTGCGGTGAGAGTGAAGAGTGTTGATCCGCTTGAGACTTCACAAATCCTCTTCCAATTCATGTAGTGCTTAGTTTGGTTACCAAGCTCTGGTGATTGCTTCTTTTTTTTGTTTTTTTTTTTATATATCTTTTATTTTTTCTTCTTTTTTTTATTTTTTTTTTTTTTTTTTTTGTTTCTTGTTTAGTTTTTCTTTTTTTGGTTTATTTTTTTTTTTTTTTTTTTTTTATTTTTTTTTTTTCTTATTATTTTTAAAGCCATAGATCGCCTTTCTGAGTCTGAGGACATTTCCTGGCTTTCCATCTCTTCCATCCCGGAGGGGTCTCAGGTACACTTCATCTTCTAGTTCACCTTGTAGAAAAGCATTCTTTACATCCATTTGCCAAAGATCCCACCTATTGTTCCTTTTTTTTTTATAGTTCACTGCAATGAGATGAGTATCCGGATTGTTATGAAGCTTCGCCACTGGTGCAAACGTGTCTAGATAATCTTCTCCATACACTTGGTGTATCCTTTGCTACCAGTCTGGTTTTCTTCCTTTCTGGCTTTCCATTGCAAGATACTGATGGTTATCGCAGAGTCGCTGGTCACGGCTTTCTTTCCTCTTGGAAGCTCAGTCTCATACCAGGTGTTGTTCTTGATCATGGCATTTCGATTTTCTTCTTCAACAGACTCTCTCCATTCTTTGTCTTGCATTGCCTCTTCATAGGTGTTTGGGATGTACCTTGATCCAATTCCCAATGAAACTTGAATGTTCTTCTGGAATTGAGCAAAGCAGCATACTGCACTCACTGGATGTGCCACAGCTTTAGCATTTAAAGTAGACTTCGGTTGCCTGATCTTTGCTCCTTCGCAAAGGCGTGTATCTGATCAGTCTGCCTCATTTGTTTCTTCTGGAACTGATCTGAGTCTCAGAACGATTCTGATTTTGCTCATCCTGATCATGAGCTTTTTGTATTTCCCCCTTTCAGCGGTCAGGATGGGCAATTTTCCATTTCATTAATCACATTCTTCTTCAACTACAGCTTCTGGAACAGTGCCAGTAGCTTCAGGATATCCTTCTTGTTTCTTGAGTTGCTGGAAGACATGCCAATGCGAAGTTTCTCCAAATGATTCTTTTGAGCGTTTGTGGCCTTTCTGATTGCGCGTAAGTCCTCAAGAATCATCCCAATTCTTCACCCTCCATAATATCCCTTTGTTTCCACAAACTTCACATCCCTTGATTATTAAAACTTTTCTGGCCTACTGGATCAGAGCACTTATACCCTTTTGTGTTGGAGAAGTAGCCAAATGAACATCGTTTTTGCTCCTGGCATCCAGTTTGTTTCTCTGCTCCCCTGGGGCGGGGGGCGGGGGGGCGCGGCCGCGGCGGGCGGGGCCGGGGGGCGCGGCGGGGCGGGCGCTATCAGCACAAAGCAAGAGACATCCAACACCCGTAAGTGGTCCCCAAAGCCGGCTAGTCGGTTAAGGACTTCAAACGGTATAAGATCTTTGAGGACTTGACGTTGGCAGTCCTATGATCAGATAAGTAGCAGTCACCACCGCATCACTCCAGATTCTCTTGGAACTATTGATGATGTGGAACATGTTCATTGATCTGGCTACCTCCATCAGGTGTCTGATTCTTCCTTACAGCAACTCCGTTTGCTGTTGAGGAGGATATGACAGCTTGTATGGATAATAATCCATGTGAGCAGGACTGTTTGAATGCATGACTTGTGTATTCTCCACCAGTTGTCTGATCTGCAGGGATCTTCAGCTTGGCATTGAAGTGTTGGAGACATGAGCTTGGAAAATTCTTTGAAGGCGTCTAACACCCTATCCTTGGACTGAATCAGTGTCAACCAAGTGTATTTGGATTTTTCATCAATGAAGGTGACAAAGTATTTGTGATTCTCCTTGACACACATGGAAGCCGTCCATACATCAGAGTGAACCAAGTCAAAGCAACTCTCATAGGTGGTGCCAGACCGTGGAAAGACTGTCCTACAATGCTTCCCCAATATGCAGGCTTCACACTCTTCATTCTTAGACACCACTCCAGGGAATATCAGGTTAGAGCTCTTGTATGGGATGTCCCAATCTGGCATGCATATTGTGTTCTCAGCGCCATTAAGGTGCTACAGGCAGTGAGCATAGATGATTCTGGCACCATATTCCTCTCAAGATGATACATCTGCTGCATGGTTGTGCCCTTTTCCAATGACCTTTCCTGTCTTCAGGTCTTGAAACTCAACTTCATCTGGTCTAACACAACTTGCAGCCCCAAATCAATCGTAGCCCTCTTACTGATAACAAGTTAGATGAAAAATCCAGCATATACAAGGCAGTAGATTCCTTATCAAACACTTTAAGTTCCCTATCCCTTCTATCTTCACCTTATCACCCATTTGCTATGACTACATTCCCTACGCAGGCTGGATATTACTAATCAAGTTCCTATCACAAATCATGTGATGGCTTGCTCCTGAATCTATTATGATAGTTTAGAGTCAAGAGAATGTGTACCAGCCTTCTTGAAGCAATGAGAGCCAAGACATGCTCCAGATAAGGAATTGTCTTTTCTGTCACAAAAATCATCAGATGAGGTCGTACCAACTTGATTTCTCCACATGTCTTCAGTTGAATCACCCATGTGAGCAGAATACATGGTTCTCCCTTGAATGGCTTGCTGCTCCTTGGGTTTACATTATCCGGCTGCCTTTGAGAGGATCACCATCATCTAGGCATGAAATCTTTCTTCAGTAAAGAATTCTTTATCAGTGTGTTTGAATGATGAGTCTAAGTGTAGGAGAAAGCTGAGGAACCGGTCGTTCTCATAGATGGTTTGGAGACTCTCCCATAAACACCCATAAGCGTTTGAAGACTCTCCCATATCTCTTGGCGGTTTTGATGTGAGAATTGATCTTCAGGATTGGTTTTGACAAGGAGTTACAGATGAGAGCCAGAGCTTGTTGGTCTTCTTGAACCCATTGGTTGTGGTTGTTCACGTATCTATCTTCTCAGCCATCCTCCTTTGAAGTTCCAGCTTCATGATATGGCTGTCCAAAGTCCATGACATCCCAAGGTATTCTGGCCACTCTTGACCAGAGAGATAATTAGACCTCAAGGTCACGGAAATTATGTTTTTCTTCTCCATTTTATGATTTGCGGAATGAGAATAACATAAAAGCTTTGCTGAATAAAAGAGAAGGATAGAGAAGGTTTGCGGAATGAAGTAGGAGCTTATTGCTCTGATACCATGTGAGAATGGCTTAATGCAGAAGTAATATAAAGAAGAATATACTAGTTTGACAGATGATCAAACATAGAAGGCAGTTGTGATTTTAGCGAGAGAATGAGCAATGCGGGAAGAACATGTTTTCATTTATGTGGTATTTGTGTCTGTGTTACAACCCCTCTATTTAACACAGGTGTGAAAGCCTCCAAAAGCTCCAGCACATGATAATGAAAGGTGAGTTGTGTGGTTGGTGAGAGTAGGTGCCGTAGGTGGAGATAGGTGAGGTGGTGAAGTTGGTGCCGCAGGACGCCAATCGATCGATGCAGTTTGAACTAAAAATGCATCGAGTCGATGCAAGGCGCGATATGAGATTTGGAGTTTGTTCCATCGATCGATTGTATGTGACAATCGAGCGATTACTTTAGCACGTTCATCGCAGAGTTGCCATCGACCGATGCGGTTTTAGTGGCAGCAAACCCATCAATCGATGCGACTCTTTCTTCATGTTTCTCTTCAACAGCAGATGAGATCAAGAAATTAAGATACTTACGAGTCTTCCTCTTCATTATGATTCTCTTGTTCATACTTTGAAGTATGAAAATGGGAAGGAAAAATTCACAGTCAGAGAAGTGACTATTTATGCGTATGCTAAAGAAGCTGAGTTGAAAAAGAAATGCTTAACTGGAAGGTCAAAATCAAATGCAGAAGGTTTGGTAGTTACTAGAGAAAGAAATGATAAGCTTGGTGGAGGTCAAGGAAAGAATATATCTAAGAACAAAGATTACATGTCAAAGTCAAGGACTAAGTATCCTACTAAGTCTAAATAATGTTGGGTGTATGGTAAGGAATGTCATTTCAAGCATGATTTTCCTAACATGAAAGACAAATCCTATGAGAAGGCTAATGTTGCGCATAAGAAGGAACACCCTATGATACTTACTGCTAGCATTCAAGAAACAAAAGACGAATTGGTGTTAGACTCAAGATGTTCTTTCTACATCACTCCAAACAAACACATACTATTTTATCTTGAAGAGTTAGAAGGTGGAAAGGTTCTAATGGGCACTAACACGACCAGTGAAGTCAAGGGAATTAGAAAACTTAAGATAGTGAATCCTGATCAGTCTACTGTTGTGCTAACAGAGGTCATGTATATGCCTACTATGGGAAGGAATCTAATTTCTTATGGTCAGCTTGAGAAGCATGGATGCAACTACGAGGGAAGTGACTACAAGGTTATGTTCTTTAAACAAGGAAAAAGGTTATATTTGGTTATTATAAAGACAGATTGTACTAACTTCAAGGAGTTGTTGCTAACGCAGAAGCTAAAGTTGCTAGAGTTGAAGTTAATATGACCAACATGTGGCATTCAAGACTTGGTCATATGAGCTTAAAGAACATGAATGTGCTGGTTAAGAAAGGCTATCTTGATACTAAGGAAGTTCATACTTTGGATTTCTGTGAAGAATGTGTTCTAGAGAAAGCTCATCGTCAACCATTTCCTACAACTAAACACAACTCAAAAGCTATTCTAGACTATGTTCACTCAAATCTATAAGGATCACCGGCTAATCAAGAGAGCTTATCAGGTTTCAGGTACTTCTTAACAATGATAGATGACTACTCGAAGAAGATCTGGATAAGGTTTCTAAAAAGCAAGGATGAGGTCTACAATAACACAGTGGAGTGTAAAGCTCTGGTAGAAAATCAAACCGGCAAGAAGATCAAGTGTTTACGCATTGAAAATGGTCTAGAGTTCTGCAACACACTATTGGATACGATGTATAAGGAGTCACGTATCAAACGACACAAGACTTGTGCTTACACTCCACAGCAGAATGGGTTGCAAAAAGGGTGAATAGAACTATTTCGGATAAGATTAGGCGTATGCTAACTAAGTTGGGTTTGGAAAAAAAGTTTTGGGCTGAGGCTGCGTCTATTGCAGTTTATCTGATCAATAGAACTCCAAGTGTTGCGATTGAGTTCAAGACACCATAAAAAATATGGTCAGGGGTTAAGGTGGAGTACAATCAGCTAAGGAGATTTGGTTGTGTGGCCTATGTTAACACGGTTTAAGAAAAGATGAGTCCTAGAGCAGTTAAAGGCATCTTCATGGGATATCCTCAGGGAACTAAAGGTTATCGAGTGTGGCTTCCAGAATCAGGAAGAGAAGCTCCATTGGAAATCTAAGGAAGAGAAGCTAAAAGGAAAAAGAAGGTCACTTTCAGTTCAGATGTAATAAGAGGACCTTCAAGTACAATTGAAGGTGGAGCTTCTTTGTCATCTTCTGAGTCTAGTGACAATTCAGGTTTTGAGTCAGATCAAGAGGTTGAGAATCAGGAAGGGTCTTCTTCAGGTGAGAGTCAACATGATTATCTACTAGCTCGGGACAAAGTTAGAAGAACTACAAAGCTTCCAACAATCTTTGAAAGCGGTGACTTTGTAGCATATGCGTTGAGCAGTGCAGCTGGCATTCACGTTTCAGAAACTAAGTTATATTCAGATGCTAGAATGAGCAAAGATTGGAACAAATGGAAAGAAGCTATGGAAGAAGAGAATACTTCATTGGATAAGAATCAGATTTGGGATATTGTTGATCGACCTGAGAGACAAAGAGTGGTTGGTTCTAAGTGGATTTAAAAGTATACAGAAGGGATTCCAGGGGTTGAATATCCTAGATACAAGTCTACACAGGTTGCTAAGGGTTTTACGCAAGTTGAAGGAGTTAATTACAACAAGATATTTGCTCTGATTGTGAAACATGTGTCAATATGGATACTACTATCATTTGTCGTAAACTTTGACACAAAGCTAGAGAAGATGAATATTAAGACAGCATTCTTACATGGAAATCTAGACGAGATCATCTACATGGAATAACTTGAGGGATTTATCAAGAAATGGAATGACGGAAAAGTTTGGTTATTAAAGAAGTGTCTTTGTGGGTTAAAGCAATCTCCTCGCCATTAGAATCTAAGGTTTAATACTTTCATTAAGTATAAGGGATTCAAAAGATCAGTGAAAGGAGCAGAGAAGAGTGTATACTTACTTCTGTACGTAGACGACATGCTCATAGCAGCGAAACACAAGAAGAACGTATCTAAACTAAAAGAAGTTTTAAATCAGAGTTTTAAATGAAAGATTTGGGACCAGCTACTCAGATACTTTTAATGGATATTTTCAGAGACAGGAAAAAAGGAATTCTAAAACTATCTCAAGAGAAATATGTTAAGCAGATTCTAAAGACTTTTGGAATGGAAGATTGTAAACCAGTGGTACAGTTGGTTCTCAATTTCAGTTAAAGAGTTTGACATCAAAAGAATGAGAACAAGAAAAGGGTTTAAGGATTCTCCTCCATATGCGAGTGCAGTCAGGAGCTTGATGTATGCAATAATCGGTTGAAGACCAGATTTGGGTTTTTGCAGTGGGGTTAGTCATCAGGTTCATGTCTAAGCCAGGAAGAGATCATTGGGAGGTTGTTAAGTGGTTCATAAGATATCTTCATGGAGCTTCAGAAGTTTGCCTCCACTTTACAAAATCAGAACACTTTGACGTGGAGGGTTTTAGTGATTCAGATTATGCCACTGGTCGGGATAAGAGAAGATCAGTGACAAAGATATGTGTTCTAGGTTGGTTGAAATAGAGTTAGCTGGAGCTCTACACTACAACATGTGGTAGCATTGTCAACCACAGAGTCTGAGGGAATTCATCAACGAATTGGGGTTTAATTCTCAGATTTTTCAAATTACATTGTGATTCACAAAGTGCTAATTATCTAGCTAAGAATGCAATGCATCTTGACAGAACTAAACATGTGGCTAACAAGATTCACTTCATCAGAGATATTGTGGATTTCGGCCTAGTCAAAATTCACAAGATTCATACTATCCTAAACCCAACAGATATGCTAACTAAGTGTTTCCCTTTAAATGCGTTCGAGAAATGTCTCGCAACGCTGGGGGTCGTCGCCTGATCGTGCTTAGATGTACTCCGAGATGGTATGTTGTTTAGCAGTCTCGTCAAAGGGAGTACATGAAAAGAAGAGAGCAAGATTGTTAGTGTTTTATTCTCAGATAAACAACAAGCTTACTACATACAAGGATAAAAGATTCTCACTATGAAAAATGGTTTCAGTGACTTATGCAGTGGATAATGGTTGGTCACCGAAGAGATTCAGGTGCTCGTTATCTGGTAAAGACAAAAAAATGTTATGCTCTTGATCTCTAATTTATCAAAACCATATTGATCAAATATGGACAAACGTATGACAAGTAATCTTGAAAATTAAGAAAACATTCTCAAACTCAAATCATAAATTAGATCAATCCTATCCTTGGGTATTAAATCTATGTGTTGTAAATCTATGAAAACTAACTCTTGTTAAATTCAACAATTTAAACATGCAACACAGACAAAGTTTGATAGATTCATAAAAGCACTCTAACAATATTTTCATTGGCTAAGCATATTTTCTTCATCTAATTTATGTTAGACATTCAATCAAACAGTTACGGTGCGTCAAATAACTTAAAATCAGAAGCATGTGATTAATCATAATTTAAAAATAGATGAAGAATTAGAATGATAAATCTATATAAACATCAAAAAATTTTGAAATTGTTTTATAAACCCTAAAACTCAATTGACAAATTACTCAGACGTTGAAATCATAATGCCAAAGGTAAGACATTGAAAACTGAACTAGATTAACAAAATAAATGAGCGGTTTTTTTTTTTAAATCTTCTCCAAATGTTTCAGAAGAGGTTTAAACATCTTCTCCCAAGAATATAAATGAAATAAAAGGTCTGAGCATATACATAAACACAAAGTGCCTGGAAAATAAGTATAATCGTTGAATTAGGTTGAGTTGGGAAGATTTTGGGGCAGGAAATATCTACTTTTTGTTTGGAATAGGAGATCAAACGATTTTCTAAAGACTAAGTATATTTCTAAGAAACATTTTATCTTTGAAGATTTATGAATATCTCTTAAGAGGTTAGGTTTAGCCGATTACTATTGAGTATAAGTAGTTGAGTTTAACATGTGTATTAGGGTGTCATCATTCAAGTTTTATTCTTAGCATAAGCGTTCTTTCATAACTTATAAGATGAGGAAAGTACAAAAGACCAACGAGAGAGGTTATAAAGTTTTGTATTCGACTTTTGAACGTGTGTGTTTTAATTTTGTTGAGTATTCTGTTTAAATAATGAATTGTAAACTCGCTTTAAAATACTTCGTTAGAAGAAGAGGATTTGCCTAGATCCTACTATATACATATATATAGCAAAATAATCTATGTATTTTGTGTTATATTTCCTATTATTGTTCTTGCATTTACAAAAATTTGTTTTGTATTATCGTAATTGTAGCTTAAAAACATATCTTGGAGCATTTTAGCATATCGCACCTGGTGATTGTTATGTTCTATACTATGTTTTTGTCCTTATATTATAATATATGCTTCATGCTATACTTTAACAATTTAAATGGGATTGGTACATCGTCATACGCGTTGTAACAATCATTGTCCCAGATATGGAGCTGCGAATGAAACCAGTAATTATGTTATTTTTGAATGTCCATCAGCTATTCAAACATGGTCTCTAGCAGAAACCTCAACTCCACAAATTAATTCTCTACCTCAAGTCACTACACCAATATAGATTACCTTTTATGGCGAAAAAACAATATCAAAGATCCAGATTTGGACAGAGATCCATGCATACCCTTGGATAATGGTATATTTGGAAAGCAAGAAATGACATAATGTTTAGAGAGATAAATAAGGGCCCACTGAAAACTGTTTGACAAGCATAATCAGAATGTCATGTTTGGTTTGAGATTAACAATGAAAGGGAGGACATATGAGAGGATCGACAATCTTCTATCCAAACAGTATGCTCAGAGGTATGTATGATTGATGCTTCATGGACACATAAAAAGCTCTATAGTAGTTGTTGGTGGACTTGAAACAATTTTGAAGGGAAAATATAACTTCTAGGAGAAGAGTACCACCCTTACACACAGAGCTTGATGCATTTTCATGGGTAATGGAGTGCATCCTTCAACTGTCGACATGTAAGGCTTTCGGAACCGATTGTAAGGTCTAATATCAATGATTCAAGATTCACAAAATGGTCAAACTTCTCAACTAAACTAAAAGAATTATCAAGGTGAAGAATATATTTATTGGTTTCTCAATTGTGGTTCATCCTGGTTCCGAAAATGTTTTTTCAGATCCATTAACTAAGATATCAAGAGGGTTTTCTAGGGAGTTGTATTACATTGGTTATTTTATTCCGATTGAGTTTTCTTGACCACCTCAAACATGAGTAATATTTCAGTCGTTTGATAAAAAAAAACAATTTGAACGGATATAGTTTGACAATGTTTTAAAGAAAATCTATTTTTTTTTAAACACCAAAGAAAATATATCTAACACTAAGTATAGAGCTATTTAATAAATTGAAAACCATAATCTTCAACTCTTCAGTATACACTCTCTTATACTTGTCAGTTTGAGTTTTTAGGCTTCCAGTTATAATTACCTAATATCCTTGTTCGGAAACTCGCTAGGCGCTACGCGTGCGGCGCACCAGGGCCTAGCGATTTTTGAAAAAAGCGGGAAAAAATCGGGGAGTACGCGGGGAGGAATTTTTTCATATTATATATATATATATATATATACTATATATATATATCTACTTATATATATATAAAACAATATGTATAAATACATGTTTATGTTTGAGAGACGCAACAAAAATGTTGTTTTATCTTGAGAACAGTCAAAAAGAAATTAATGATTTCAGCTTTCAATTACTTCTATTCTGCAGTAATAAACAAAGATACTGCCTTGATCTTTAATGATCTATTCTTTCCCATCCTGAAAAAAGAGCAACACATTGGCGTAGTCCACTCCAAAACAAAACTTCTGATTGTTTGGGCTTGTCTAGGCATTAAGAATCAAAATTGGGCCTAAATTTTGTTTCACGCAAAGAAAAAAACCGATTTGTGGCTAGGCGATTTGTACTTAGGCGGAACGCTTTTTTAATTTCCACGTACTCTTTCTCCCACCGAATTAGACAATTTCGCTACGCTTCCCCTCCGCTTCACGTTTAATCGGTGGAGTAATCGGGTACGCGCCCGACTTTTTGAACAAGGCCTAATATTGAAAGTACAGTTATGTACTATTCAATTTTCTTTTGTGTATGTGATAAAGTACTACTCTTAATGACACAAATTAATTAAAAATATAATTTGAAAACAATAGGCTATGTATTATTTAAATGTTCATACAAGTGAATCGTACCATACATTTATAACCGATGCATTTTCAGACAACACAAATAACCGTTCTAGTTACAGTAATAAAGCTTGTATTGCAGCATTATAGTATAAAGTATGGTTCATCTATATAGCATACCCACATACGATTAGTCGA
>CAJHQP010012668.1:0-11404 GCA_905132765.1 Moricandia arvensis
TAGCCGTTGGAGGCTTTATGGTGAGAATCTTGCTGATTTTTGGCTCCAAGTAATAAACTTGATATGCCTTGAACCTGGATGGTTTAAGGGGATAAGATAGCATCCTTGGGACCTTCTGGATGTCTTGGAATATGTTGATGTCGTGCAAAATCTCAAAGAAAAAGATCTGTTGAGCTTTGAATGCAAGGAAGTCCAAATATGGCAAGTTGGAGTTAATGAAGATCCTCCTGATCCTATAGTTGCTGGTACATGGAATGGACGTTTCTCCCGCTTCTGAATGTTTGGAATGTTCTTCTGGAAGTCTTGGTTTGATCAGAATGTTTTCTGATGGGAATTGATTGGCTGGTAGATGATCAAACCAAAAGATTGTCCAATCTTTCCATAAACTGTTCGGTTTGGCAGGTTTTGGGAAAATGAGCATAACTCGTAATTTCCGTGACCAAATATCGTGATCTTGGGCTTCCTTGAAAGATGAGAAATCCATCTTGAATCCTATGATCTATTTTGGTTCAGGTCACTTCTTCATTGGGGTTGGATCCTCTTCCAAAGTTGAGTACTCCCGGATGAATGGGCTGGGAAACCTTCGTTTTGTAAAATCCATAACTCCTGGTCCAGTGAATATTTTGGTCCGCTTCAAAATGGGATGGACTACTTCTTGAGCTTAGAATCTATTAAAATTGGCCTCGTGATTAAAACCCTCTTTTTTGAAATATATGGCTTTTTTAGTGCACATATATCCTGGTTGGCGCCATGGCTGGTTGTGTAGGGCATTGGGTTGACCTTTGGGCCAGCTACTGGTATTTTGGATGCAACATTCCCTCCCTTTTGTAAAGGTTTTGTTCTCAAAACTGGATAACCTGCACCAAGATAGAGTAAGTCAGGTTTCATTTTCTTTTGAGAGTCTAGAACCTTACCATGACAAAATTTCGGTTTGGTGATGTATGGTGCATCTAGTGGCTCTTCTTTGAAAAGGTGTGAAAGGATCACGCCTATGCTATGGTTATGGTCATTTTTTCTCATCTGGGGTGGATTCTCCTTCAATTTTTTGGTGGACACGTTTCGGTCTTTTCTTGGAGTTGATTCTCCTAGCAACAAAAGATGATCCGGTGGGATCTCTTTGAAACTTTCTTCTTTGCAACCTGCATTGATCTTGATATCTGGACAAAAAGCAAGTGCGTTATACCTGTCTTTGGAAACTGATAAACATAATTTTAAATTTTCATACTTACTTGGATAGCTTCCACAAGTTGAAGAATGATTTTCTTCTTTCGACAACTTGTTTTTGTTGGCTGCCTTCTTTGCAACTCTTGATATCGGTTTGCTTGTCCTTCTTCTTGTCTTATTCCTGTATCAAAAATTCTGGGCAAAGACAATTGCATGAAATCTGACTTATTAAGTGATAGGGACGAATTCAAACTAGAAACATTTACCTTGCTTAGGCTGGCCTTGAATTGCCTTGGTTCAGCAATCCTTTGTACTTGTCTAGCACCAATTAACACCATGGTTGGCGCCTCTTTCATTGGAGCAGTGTAATCCTCCTTTGTTCCTGAACCTATTTCACATACTCTTGGGCAAGACAAGTGCTTTAATCTTGTCATGGAGTAAATAATAAAATTGTGGCCTAATGTGAAACATACCTTAAGACTTGACACTTGAACAACACATTGTTCAATTCTTGGCTTACACTTGTGAGGTTGTTCATGGCTGAGCTTATGGTCTGGTTCCTTCCTTGGAACATTAGTAAGCATATAGCTTTTATTTATGCTCCCTATATCAAGAACACACACGTCAGTACTAATATCTAAAGGTGGTGTTAGACACTTACGTTGGTTGGATATTGTTAGGACTGGTTTTACTTCTTTAAGCAAC
Organism: Moricandia arvensis; assembly: GCA_905132765.1. Classification (NCBI taxonomy): domain Eukaryota; kingdom Viridiplantae; phylum Streptophyta; class Magnoliopsida; order Brassicales; family Brassicaceae; genus Moricandia; species Moricandia arvensis. The sequence continues at coordinate 1,870 of CAJHQP010012668.1, forward strand.
ATGGACTGCATGGTGTCTTGAACCATCTTCTGGTCCATCACATGGATTACGCCTGATGGTTCTTCTTTGACTTCTTGCACCTTACTCCCTGTTACAACATCCTTTGACAAAGACAAGTGCATTATAAAAGAATTTGGAACCAACAAATCGGATTGAATTAAACTATCACTTATTGTTGATAATTCAGTTTTCTCTTCTAGTGATGTTTCTTTCAATACTTTCTTAGATGGAAAAGTAACAGCAAAGTGTCCTCTTTTATGACATCTATAACATGTCTGATCTTTTAAAATTTTAGGACTAGAACACTTACCTTGTTCAGTGTCTCTCATGCTTGATGGTATGGACAAATTTGTGCATTGAGCCTCTTTGTCGTCCATTGAGAGATTTTTTACTACTTTTGGATATTCTTCTATGGCCTTCTGAAGATCACGACCTGTAGTAACATCTTCGTACACAGACAAGTGCATCATTCCAGTGGGTGATGATTTATGAACAAAATTTTCAATTATAGGACTTACCTTGGCCTTTCCTTGAAATATCGATTTGTCTGATTTTTCTTTGTGTCTGTCCAACATGTATGGAGTGACAAAGTTCTTCTTCCCCATGACCTCTGTGACCTCATAAGGTTGGTATTGATCATAGAAAACCTTGGGCCTCTGGGTTGGCCGAAGCTGGTCTTGATGGATCAAGCTTCTATGACCTTCTTTTGGTACAACTCTCTTGGTCTCTCTAGACCCATGTCTTGAAAACCTCCTTGGGTACCTTTCTATAATCTCTGGTGTTGGAAGTAAGGATACATACTTCAATATCATGGCATATTTAAGGTCTTCCCACGTTTAGATAACCACTCCTTGACTCTTCCACCATGGACTATCTACACTTTTCCACCATTTGTAGGATCTTCCGGATAATTGTTTGATGGCATGATCTAGCCTTTCTTTACTTGGCACGCCATGGTATGAAAACCAGTAATACATAGTCATCTGGCCAGCTGCTTCCTGAAAAAGAATAAACCTTAACAGCATTACCAGATTCATAATCATGATAAGAATAACTTAAGTATTCATGAGTGTAATGAGTTTGGTGTGGGATGATCCATGAAGGATCCGGTAGCTTTGGCTCAACAAAAATAGCCTCTGGTGCATCTCCAAATCTTCTTTCGCCATGTGGTGGTCGTCGGCCTTGTGTCTTTCTCCTAGATAGACTGCTTCTTTCCTCTAACCGGGCCATTTGTTCTTCTAAATCTTGCATAGCAACTAGTAGTTGTGTTTTGAGAAGCTAATAGAGCTTGGCCGTGTGATGCCTCTCCCATTGCTTCCTGAAACAATCTCAAAGAGAAAGTTAAGGTATGGGAAGTTATGGTCGAAATAAAAACAAAAAAAAAATCAAAAATGAGACCTTACACTAAACCGAGAAAATGAAACAAATGGACAAAAATGATATAAACTAAGATGAAAAACTTTTTTCTTTGGTTTTCTGGATGCAAAAGCGAATGAAAATAATAGGGGATGCTAATTAATACAATTAAAAAGAATTATGGGATGCAAGACTAACACTGATATATTTTTTGATTTTCCTTTAAGATGCAAAAGCAAATAACCGAAAATGGAAACGACTAGATATGCTTGTACCAAAATATTATAAACTAAGCTAAATGATATTTTCTTTTTATTTTATGGATGCAAGAAACAAAATGATGCAACTATATGATATGCACGAAATTTAGAAAATGCTATGCCTCTTTATATGTTTTTTAATGCAAGATTTAAACAAGAACAAATAAGGAAATGCAGATTTAAAAAAAAAATGGAAACAAGTATCTATATAAATGCAAACACGTTTTTATTTTATTTTTCTGAATAAAATGAATCAAACTAAACTAAATGTCGTCTCCTACCTCACACTTTTTCTGGTTTTCAATTTATAATGAACAAAGAACACAAGTATGCAAAAAAGACAGTTTCTTATATAGAGTGCTTTACAAGATAAAAGCAAAGGTAAAGAAGCAGTAGACGTGGCCGGTCAAGGAGCAGGGGCACGCTTATTTGAAATTGTGGCTAAGGAGGGAAGAGCATCTTGGAATTTTGGACTAGATGCTCCAGCCTTAGATAGCCTGGCTCCGCGAACCTTATCGTCTCACACATTCGGATAAGGTGGTAAGTCTCCAAGGTAACTCGCCAAGTTAATTTCCCCCAGGTTATATCTTCCTTGATCATGTTATCTTTGCTCCTTGGTCGAGAAGTGTACGGTCGACCTTGTATGGCCTTGTACGGCCTGTACGGCCTTGTACGGCTTGTGCGGCCTTGTACGGCCTTGTACGGCTTGTGCGGCTTGTACGGCCTTGTACGGATAGGTCGACCTCATTTCCTTTCTTCTCCTAGTTAACTCTTGAACACTCCATGGATGAATCCTCCTCTTTATTCAGATCATTTCCACATTCCTCTCATCTGGTCGTGCCTCCTCTTGTCCATATCCTCCTGGCCTCTTCCATTTCTCCATTATATTAGTTGTTTAGTCATTCTTTTAGTAATTGTTTATTGTATATGATTTTCTATTTAAAGACCTTCACCCTCTCTTGTAACACTTACCAGAATCAATAGAAAAGTTTCTCTCTCTCTAAGCTCGTCTCTTCTCCCTCTCTCTCTCTCTCTCTTGCTTGTGTCTAAACAATATTGACAATGTAAGGAGTTAACCATTAGGGTTTAGAGGCTGCTTTAACTCTATCTCTCTTAAGGCAGCCTAATACTTGTCAACTCACTTTAAACTCTTATTTGTCTACTGTCTTAAACTCTATCTTAATGATTCTAAATCCCATTCATCTAAGTACACAAACTCTAAGTGTTGTGTTACTTCTCAAGGATTAGATTCATACTAGAGAGTTTCTGATTCACAAATCCAGTTTACTGTCTAGGATTCTTGGTTATATAGTAAGATGTGTATGAGGATCCAATCACAAGTTGGTTGTCTCTTCCTTTAAATGGTGAGTTCCTGTTGTATGGTTGAAGAGGATTCAGTTACAAGTTAACTGAATACTCTCTTGACATGAGACAAACACTCATGAATTCCAACAGGGAGCTGGCGCATGTGTGTGGATTGCAGAGCCATCAACAACATCACAGTTAAGTATAGACACCCAATCCCTCGCTTAGATGACATGTTAGATGAGTTACATGGTTCATGTGTCTTTTCTAAAATTGATTTAAAGAGTGGTTACCACCATATTAGAATGAAAGAAGGAGATGAGTGGAAAATTGTCTTTAAGACTAAGTTAGGGTTGTATGAGTGGCTTGTTATGCCATTTGGTCATACTAATGCACCTAGCACTTTCATGAGGCTAACGAACCATGTCTTGAGAGCTCTTATAGGACGATTTGTGGTTGTGTACTTTGATTATATCTTGATTTACAGTAAGACCATGAAAGAACATGTTGACCACTTGAGACATGTCTTAGATGTGCTTAGGAAAGAGAATCTGTATGCTAACTACAAGAACTGCTCTTTTGGAACAAATAACCTTGTCTTTCTAGGTTTTGTTGTGACTTCACAGGGCATACAGGTTGATGAAGAGAAGGTGAAGGCTATCAAGGAGTGGCCGACTCCTAAAACCATTGGGGAAGTCAGAAGTTTTCATGGACTTGTTGGCTTCTACAGGAGGTTTGTGAAAGACTTCAGTACCATTTCTGCCCCACTCACTGAAGTCATCAAGAAAAGTGTGGATTCACTTGGGGACAAGCTCAGAAAGATGCATTCCAGCTACTGAAAGGGAAGTTAACTAGTGCTCCTTTACTTGTACTCCCTGACTTTCTTAAAACTTTTGAGATAGAGTGTGATGCATCTGGAGTGGGAATTGGAGCCGTGCTGATGCAAGAGAGGAGGCCTATAGCTTACTTCAGTGAGAAGCTTGGAGGCGCCACATTGAACTACCCAACCTATGACAAGGAGCTGTATGCCTTGGTGAGAGCTCTTCAGACGTGGCAGCATTACCTTTGGCCTAAAGAATTTGTGATCCATACAGATCATGAATCTCTTAAGCATCTCAAAGGGCAACAGAAGCAGAACAAGAGACATGTTAGGCGGGTTGAGTTCATCGAGACATTCCCTTATGTCATCCAGTTCAAGCAAGGTAAGGAGAATGTAGTAGCTGATGCACTCTCAAGAAGGTATGTTCTATTATCTTCTATGGAAACAAAGCTTTTGGGATTTGAACACCTTAAGTCTTGTTATGCTGATGATCCAGAGTTTCAGGAAGCTTTTAGAAACACTGAAAAACATGCTAGTGGAAAGTTTTATCAAGTGAAAGGTTTTCTTTTCTATGATAACCACTTGTGTGTACCTTGTGGTTCTTTTAGGGAACTATATGTTAGGGAAGCTCATGGAGGAGGGTTAATGGGTCACTTTGGGGTATCCAAAACACTGTCTACCTTGGATGAACACTTCTATTGACCTAACATGAAGAAAGAAGTGGAGAAGGTGTGCTCAAGGTGTGTCGTGTACAAGCAGGCCAAGTCCAAGGTTCATCGAACAGGTTGGTACACTCCACTCCCTTTTCCTACTGAACCGTGGGTTGATATCTCTATGGACTTTGTTTTGGGACTGCCTAGAACTAGAAAGGGTAGAAATAGAATCTTTGTGGTGGTTGATAAGTTTTCTAAGATGGCACATTTCATACCTTGCCATAAAACTGATGATGCATCCTTAGTGGCTGATCTGTTCTTTAGAGAAGTTGTTAGACTGCATGGACTGCCTCGGACTATAGTTTCTGATAGAGACTCTAAGTTCCTTAGCTAATTCTGGAAAACCTTGTGGGGGAAATTAGGTACTGGATTCCTATTCTCAACTACTTGTCAACCACAAACTGATGGGCAAACTGAGACTGTCAATAGAACCTTGTCTACTCTCTTGCGTGCTATCATCAAAAAGAACATTAGGAGTGTAACGCCCCAACCGCCCCTACCGGTGAGTCACCCATCCCTCTATCGGGCTCGTGGACCCCACCCCTGTCCGACGGTCGGTGCGTTAACCAGGAGGCTCGAAAGTCATGATATACTGTCCCTGCAATCACCACCCGACCTTTCCCCGTGTTTTGCCCTCACTCACACGGTATCGCGAATCACTTCCCGATAGGTCACCCATCCTTTCACTACTTCAGTATAAGCACGCTTAACCCTGGAGTTCTAAACGAATGTGTGACAGAAAAGGTAAGTCAACTTTGATGACAAAGGTAGCCAAATCGATTCTCTTAAGCCTTTCCACATATCACAACTCGGGATTTTACAATTCACCCCCTCTCAAAGAACGCAACGCCCTTGTTGCACCCCATGACAGGTCCCAAGACGCCTCTCGGGTCAGAACCGAGATGGCTAACCAGCTCTGATACCACTTGTAACGCCCCAACCGCCCCTACCGGTGAGTCTCCCATCCCCTATCGAGCTTGTGGGCTCCACCCCTGTCCGACGGTCGGTGCATTAACCGTGAGGCTCGAAAGTCATGATATACTATCCCTGCAATCACCACCCGACCTTTTCCCGTGTTTTGGCCTCACTCGCACGGTATCATGAATCAATTCCCGATAGGTCACCCATCCTTTCACTACTCCAGCATAAGCACACTTAACCCTGGAGTTCTAAACGGAGGTGTGACGGAAAAGGTAAGTCAACTTTGATGACATAGGTAGCCAAATCAATTCTCTTAAGTCTTTCCACATATCACAACTTGGGATGTTACAATTCACCCCCTCTCAAAGAACGCAACGCCCTCGTTGCGCCCCACGACAGGTCTCAAGACGCCTCTCGGATCAGAACCGAGACGGCTAACCAGCTCTGATACCACATATAACGCCCCGACCGCCCCTACCGGTGAGTCACCCATCCCTTTATCGGGCTCGTGGACCCCATCTTAGTCCGACGGTCGTGCGTTAAATTTTCCAAGGCTCGAAATCATTGTTTACTGACCCTTTAATCACCACCCGAGCTTTCCCCATGTTTTGGCCTCACTCACACGGTATCGCGAATCACTTCCCGATAGGTCACCCATCCTTTCACTACTTCAGTATAAGCACGCTTAACCCTAGAGTTCTAAACGGATGTGTGACAGAAAAGGTAAGTCAACTTTGGTGACATAGGTAGCCAAATCAATTCTCTTAAGCCTTTCCACATATCACAACTCGGGATGTTACAAGGATTTGGGAAGACTGTTTGCCTCATGTAGAGTTTGCATGCAATAAGTCAATGCATTCAGCCACTAAGCTCACTCCTTTTCAAGCCGTCTATCGATTCAATCCATTGTATCCATTAGACTTGTTTGCTTTACCGTTGAAAGAACATACTAACCTTGATGGTCAGAGGAAGGCCAAGTTTGTTAGATCTTTACATGAACATGTCAAGAGGAACATAGAGGACCGCACCAAAATGTATGCAAGAAAGAAGAACAAAGGCACGTTAGAATTGGTGCTGGAACCAGGTGATTTCGTTTGGATTCACCTTAGGAAGGAAAGGTTTCCTAATGTGAGGAAGTCCAAGCTGATGCCAAGGACATATGGTCCATTCAAATTTCTCAAGAGAATCAACAACAATGATTACTAGATTGATCTCCAAGGTAAGTACACCATTAGCTCAACGTTCAATGTTTTTGAGTTGATCTCTTTTGTTGCAGATGAATCGGATTTGATGTCAAATCCTTTTAAAAGAGGAGGGGATGGTGCGACCACCATTGGACCAGATGCAACCTCAGACCGAACCAGCAGCCAAGAAACCAAAGAACCAAAGAACCAAAGGAGGAGCCTTACATGGGTGAGATACAGAAGCTGATGGAGGAGCTGGAGCGAGTAGACCCATATGTAGCCGACTGGATGAGTGGACAAGAGGAGATGGACCAGAATGCAGCTCAGTGTGAATCTAAGTTTTTTAATCAGACTGAAGATTCAACTTGGCGTGAACACTACGATCAAGAGAAACATAGGGTGCATCAGCTTCAACAGACAGATGGATGGACTAGCCAATTCAGGATGATATGATCTTCTCAACTAGACCTATTACAAGGTCAAAGACCAAAGCTCAGACACAAGCTCTCCTAGCTCTTTTTGATCACGTGAGACAAGAAGAGGAGTTAATCAAGACTGAAGAAAAACCAGCCTGTTGGTTTAACATGATTTCAATTTGTACTTACTTTAAACCAGTAAACCAAGGACAATTAGATTTAGGATTTCGATTCAGGGTAAACTAATTTCAATTGGGTTTAGGATTAGTAATTAGATTAGGAATAGGATTAGACTAAACCAACTTGGTTTAGGATTAGGGTTAGGACATTTTTCTATATAATAGGTGCCGCTGGAAAGCTTAGGGCTCATTCAATACACGAAATCTTTTCATCAATTGCTTGCCTTGTTACTGCTTTCTCTGTTCAGCTAAAGGAACATTGATCTTCATCTAAAGGAAGGAATTCTTTGTGATCCATATGTTAACCTGAAGTCATAAAAACATCTCTCTAAAGGTTAAATGTGCAAAGCTTGGGAGAAACCCTTTTAGAGACTAATCAAGGTCTAAGGAGGGTCCAGAAGCTTATGCAGAGCTTGAAAAAGGTTCAGGAGGGGATTATAATGAAGAAAGAAGACTTGGGAGGAGTTTGGAGGCAAATGGTCGATGTGAAAAAATAGGGCGGTCTGTACCGTACAGACTGTACGGACTGTACGGACGAGGTTGACCCGGGAAACTTTATATTCGACCATTTGGGAACATTTTGGGTTTGTGCAAAAATAGGGCAAAAGTGTACGGAACAAACCCTAAATCCATACACCCCCATGGCACTACCTTGCATCCCAAGTAATGAAAAGCTTGAATGAAGAAGAAAGAGTCTCTGATGGTTTGTGTGAGAAGGAAGGATCAAATGGCATCTTGGAAGGGATCTGCGAGATGCTCCTTGCTGTGACCGGTTGTGGATAAGGTTTAGGCCTTTACAGGCTGGAAAGGAAGGAAAGCTTGGACTATGAATCTGGACTGATCATTGGAAAGGTTCATAGACCTTGGTGGCCGATTCTCAGCTTAGTTACTCCTTGGCGAGCCAGTCTGTCCAAATCGTGTGAAGAACCTAGTCCATTCATTTCAAAACAAGGAGCCTTCTCCCTTTGACTCCACATGCTTGCTCTGATATTTTCCAAACCCTAGAGTGGCTCATTTACCCATTTATACTCTTGTAAAGTCGATTGTAAATATTAAGTTGAGAGTTCTTCTTCTCCTCTTCATAAACTTAGTCTCTGGTTCTCTATACTCAAGTCTCTTTCTCTCATTAGTCTCTCAATCTCTCATATACTCTCTTAGTCTCTCAAGTCTTTCACGAATATCTCTTACTCTTTCATCAGTCTCTTTCTCTTTCTCATCAAGTCTCATCCGCATCATCTCCATACTCGTTCATCATCGCTCAAGAACTTGTTCTCTGAAAATTTCACCATCATCGACAATACAGGGTAATCCTGTGTCTTTGAGTAGCAACACATCTCTGAGGCATCCCCATCGCCAAGGAGAGAAGTATATCAACAGATTCGAGTGCTAGTAGCCTCTAGATCGAATCTCAATCAGTCCCCTTCAAGTGATCCATGGAGAACAGCCTATCTAGGCCGCAACTCATTTTTGGCAATTTCTGGGGCTGGAAATGAAGAACAGCCGTAGAACAAGATGAACTTTTTCAAAAATAGAAAATAAAACTCAGAGATTTTCGGAAGTTATGTAAAAGAATGAAGAAGAATAGGTCTCAAGAGCATAAGTGCTCTGATACCATAGAGAATAAGAGATTTAGAGAGAGTTTACTTGCTGGAAACTGAAGAACATGAAGAAGAAGAGAGAGAGAGAGGAGATTTTGAAATGTAAAGAGAGGGAAGGAGAGAAATGATTTCCTTAGATTAATTGTGGTTCTTAGTACATGTTTAATATAGAGACACAAGTTGACAAGATAAAACAATAAACAAATGGTAGAGAAAGAGACAAACAGGCTAAGACATGTTATGTTGATGTATATACATGGGATCAAAGAGAAAGAAAGAAGAGAGAAGAGGGTTTTGAGTCGACCTTGTCCGTACAAGGCTGCACGATCCGTACAGGCCGTACAAGGTCGCCTAAAAGCACTCGACCAGATTTTACCATCCGATAAAACAAAATTGACCCGAAGTGATTCTTTGGCAAGGTAACCTTATCCAGCCGTTGGAAAGGAAGAAGCTCTCTGCGTGGACACTCTTGCACAAGGCTGGAAAGGATCAGCATCTTTTCAAAGATGCTGATGCCATTTTCTTGGCCAGGAAGCCTCCATTTCAAATTAGGCGCGCCCTTGGTCGATTTGAGCCACTCCTTTTCTCCTTTGCTTTCTCTATATAATTTAAACCCTTGAGGATGAATAAAGCATACCGTTCTCTCTAGACTTTCGAGTCTTCATAATGTCCTTCATAGTCTCTTATAGTCTCTCTTAGTTCTTAGTCTAAACCGAGTCTTCTCTGAAAGTAAGTGAAGAACAGTGAAGAACAAGCTCAAGAATAGAGAGAAGGATGAGTATG
>CAJHQP010012669.1:0-11403 GCA_905132765.1 Moricandia arvensis
ATCATAAGAACCTTAACCTAATTAATACTCCCCTCAGGCATTTTAACAGAAGAACGATGTCTGGCAAAACACTATGCAAGTACTAATATGAAAAATTTAATTTATGTATTCGCTCGACTTATAAAGCGGGCTATTCAAGAATTCAAATCCCCTCGAAACCAATACGATCATACTCGCCATCTATATAGTTGCGCAGTACAATATTAGCGTACTATCTTTTTGTGAGCACATGACTAGCAAACGTGAATGGAACAAGATCTACATATCAGTATCAAGCTATCCATGAGCATCCTAGCCACTCGCCTCGAAACCAGGAAAAAAATCACTGATTTAACAAGTTAGTATATCATGCACTGTATAGTAGATAACTAGCTGAAAGCCACGCTGGCATGCTCCTAGCTCTGGCGCACGTACATGAATACACATGTTATTAGAAATTTGGTCTGTCTCAATCGCTCCATTGCTGCAGCGATATCCTATTGAGAGTATTTCACTTAGCAAGAACAGTCCATAGATAAGAAACGGATGCATTACGACAATCAAGAAAAGATATATGTTAAATCTAGCATGCCAACATAGAACATCTCCGTCATACCAGTAAAAAGAGAACACATGATTCAGTTTGAGCATACACCAAGGCTTTGAAGTCTTTTGCTTCGTGGAAAAATCGACGGTCTTTCAAAGTCTAAAGATATCTCTTTGGAAAATTATAAGATTATTACCTGTTAATAGAATCAAAGAACAGAGGAATAAAGCGAGTGATACATAGTGTGCATACGATGCTAGAGCAGAGAAGTGATTAACCATGTCCTATTGAATGGCTCTCTGTAACCATTCACACAAGTGAGGCGCTGCCTCTCATGGATATCCACAAATCCAAACAATTTATCTTATCGCAATAATTTTTTGTCACCTATATGCGATTATGTGAAGTAAACAGAGATGACCTAATGATAGCGCGTTGTTTCAATGAATATGACAAGGACCCTCGCTGTGATGTACCTTATCAGTTGGAAAATAATGAGACGAAGCACTACTAGCACAATACAAACATTGAAAATCCCGAAAACACGACACAATGTCACACCCAAACGATGGGGATAGGATGTCCTCTGTGATATACAGACACTACACTGCCGTTAGATGTAATTTTAATAAAATAAAACTCGGTTCTCGGACGCTGTAATACAAAACAAAAAGGAAAAACAATATGTGTGGGTGGTGTGCGTGTAAGGTGATGTTTGGTGGTGTGGCTTTGGGGCTGGGTTGTGTAGCACGATAGCGTCGTATGAGAAGCTGTCACGACCTCTTAGTAAAGGGTGTAGTGGGGTTTGTCCCCTATGGTGTGTGAGCCTCAAACGCTTTCCTTCTGACACGACACCACAAGTAGGCTTGGAAAGGATAAATCGGTCTCATCCTGGAGAGTCTGACGTCTTGATGACAAGCAATACATGACACCAGCCTCTCACCCTTAGCATGCATGAATTTGAATCTCTTATAAGGACGCACTGGCGAGTGTATGAAAACTCTTGATAATTTCAAGTAACTTTTGCGACATATGTTTTCAATTTGTAAAGATGGTTTCAAAACCTGAAGAAATGGTCTGTTTTATAACTTACCTAAAAGTAATACAAATTAAAGAATAAAGGAAAATTTCAGCATTTTGTGATCACGTACGTACACTGGATTCAAATACAAAGGAGGACAGTCTTGCAATGCAATCTTGGAGTCAGCTGTCCTATTTGTTCATATGACTCAGAGTCTCTAGTTTGGTTAGTAGAATTTTAATTGAGTATTTTAGATCAATGTCGAAAAAGAGGAGTGTTATTTACATAAATTAGCTGATTTCAAGCCCCAAAATAAATTTGTTCAATTACAACTTTACCGTTGAACCATCAATTAACCAATAATAAGATAACTTCAACCCTTAACTTTCGCATGTCATCGAACCACATCCTAATATGGTGAAATATTCAAGAAAAAGACTAATAGTCAATAACACTATGAACCTTTACAAAATATTCAAATACAATAAATTAATCAGAATCTGGGATCGAAAAAATACGTGACATTATGAAGAAATAAGTTATAATTTCTATTCCAAAGATACCATTTTGTAATATTTTGAAAGATTTTGGGAACAATCCACCTCGTCCCTCCATAAAACTTTCTCTTTCTCAAATGATAATAGATGAAATCATGTGTTATTTTTTAATCTTGATGATACAATGTAATGTTCAAAAAATTGCTAGGCAGTAACTAGGCGATTTATAGAGGACTAGCGACTAGGAAGATTATTCGGGGACTAGGCGAAAGTCTAGGCGTTAACGAATTATTGATTTATTTATATATATATATATATGACATTTATATGAAATATTTTAGTTTTTAAATAGAAATATAAAATTATTTTGATAAATTATCAAAATTAGATATGCAAAATAAAAGAAATTAGATAAATTTGTGAATATATACCAACATTATTGCTTAATTTAACATATTTAGACTAATTTAAATCGATTAACTGATACTAAATAATTTAAATCGATTAATCGTTATAAATCAGTATAAATCAGATTTTAGGAAAATCATTTCGGATATGACCGAGTTGCCGCCTAGGTGGGGGCCTATGCGCCGCCTCGACCGATTTTTAGAACCTTGATACAATTTTTGTGGAAATGGGTTAAAAAGCAACTTGTGATAAGAATTCTACCAAAATTAGAAAGACGTATATACTACAAGTAATGTAATTAATCATATGAACACCAATATATGTTATAAATTTAATACGGAATCTATTAATATTTTCATAGTAGAGTATTGTTATTAACTAAACACTGGATTTCTTTTTATAGTGATATGTTGGACGACAACATTATTCGACAATGGAAACCCTTGTCAACATTGGCTAAAAGTAGAACACCAACTGTCGTTTTTGATATTTCATTTGATAAACAAGGTAAACGTCGAAATATTTGAGTTGAAAGATAGTTAGATATTGAGAGTTTGTTTCAACTAATGACATATTTGAGAAAACTAAAAATTTATTATACATATGTCTAACATAATTTCTCGATGAGCATAGAAATAAAATATTATAATATGTTCTCCAATGTTAGCTAATAATATATTTTTTTTGGTACCTGAGACAAAAATATTTTTAATTTTTGTTTTCATTGATAGAGTCGATGATATAGAATTTGTGAAAGACTAGTGTGAAGTTGTACATAGTTAGAGTTGTAAACGTCTGTGATCTAATTTTCATGTACATAAAAGTTGAAGTATATTTAAATACTATAATTTTGATAAGTACATTGTGAGTGTAGTTCTTGCTAAGATTAATGTTTTTCATTAGAATTTGACAAACACTGAATTTGTGTCACCAATGAACAATTCACCACTTTTCAATGCAGTTTTTGTAAGGGAATATATAAGAAATGATTAGTGAGAAAATTAACATTAGATAATTTAAAACAATTAGAGAAGAATTTGAAGACAATAATGATTTGGACGATTTGCTAGAAAACAGAAAATATAGAGATGGATAATTGTATTATAATCTTATTATGAAAATCAAATAGAGTATCCAGATTAAAAAAAGTTGAGAATTGAGATGAGAAGGAAAAAGTAAAAGAAATTTCAGTTTTACCACAAGTTTAATACCACTTTTAAAATTTACCATAATAAATGACTATTTTCAAAAATACTCTACATTTATGATGAAAATAGACTAAACTAATTTTCTAAATATTTATAAAATATTTAGAAACTCAACCTCACCCATTTAACACTAAACCCTAAACCTTAAACAGTAATCACTAAAATGTAAACTCAAATGTTAATATATTTTTGATAGACGGTATTTTTGAAAAGGAGTATTTAACTTGTGGTATTTTAACAATTTCTCAAAAAAAAAATCTTTGAAAAAAATATAATGAATTTTTAAATAGATTTTTTCTGCATTCGGATTCTTCTTGATTATATATAAATCTATATGATTGGAAGATGCATTTGATTCTCCAATTGGCAATATATATATGAATTGTTTTGGGTATATTTTACTGTTTGTTTGTGATGAGATTAACCTTAAGATAGTAGGATTATGACTATTCGTAATATGTTTCTCTTTTTTTTCAAACCAAGTTTCATTGATAAAACTTAGACTTCGTTAATGGAGGAATTGTTCAACGGGAACAATAACATAACCACATTAGCTAAAGAAACCGCTGCATCAAAAGAAAAGTGGATAACACAAACACAGATTAAAGCAAACATAACACACAAACAACTTAAAGTGAAACATCATGAGTGCTAATGAATGAGATGAAACCACAAGAATTGGAGAACACACACAGTGAACCGCTACCCGAACATGCTGCAGCAACAAACGCATGAGAGTAGCAAGAAACTTGGCTACAGAGGTGATCAAGCACCATCTTTATGAGTCTTGGAATTGTGAGGGAATCCTCAACCATAATGGGTTGTGGCAAGAACCACCACAGCCAGACAAACAAGTCTGACACTATGAAGCTAAGTTGGTTTTTTTAAATCGTTGTAGAACTGAAACATCACAGATGACTACCAAGACACAAATATATTGTAATGAGCGCAAAGGGAAATTTCGAAAAACAACCTCATGCTGAGGTAAGTGAACCTCATACTGACGTAGAGAAAGGCAAAACAAGTGCCTAACAGCTTTATACTGAGTTAAACAATGACTAACAAGAAGCATAAGATCCTCATACTGAGGTAATTGTCGTGACTGGTTTTTCATACGGAGGACAAGGAATCCGAATCTAAGATTCAACACGAAGTTTGCGTCAATACACTACTTTGTTGCCACTCAAAATGTAGCAAATTTAACATTAAGCTGCAAGTATGAATTGTCTAAAACTAAATCACGTCCGCTGTCATAAAGAACGGACACTAAATAGCAAATGCAAAAGCGTAATGCCACTATAGGTGTTTATGCGAGAAAAAAAGTTGTGCAGACAGGTGTTTAAAAGAAATCACTATCCTGTTTTTTTTTCTCAGTGAATAAAAAATCTACTCAGCAAGATGACAAAAAAGATGAATACATAAGAGAAGCTGATTATGCTGAACATGATCACAGCAAAAAAAAAAAAAGAGAAGATGTTTCCCTTCCAATAAAAAGTTTGTAACAAACTGAAACAGAATCAGATGGCACAGAGCAGTGTCTTGTCACAACTCTTATCCAATCTCATAAATGACTATATCTAAGCAACCTACTACTGTTTCTATAGTTAATCTTCAGTACCCAGAGACCAAAAAGAAGAAAGACCTGAAGAAAAAGGGCCCTGAGAGTTACTGCAAACTTAGAATTTTGATGTCCTTATCTTAGTGTCCACTCTCCAAGCCTTCTTATCCTAATCTATTCAAGGGTAATCAGCCTTGAATGATAGGCCTTACAAAATTTGCTAATTAATGAGACTATTCTATGGAAGGTTCATGAAACCCAAGGAAATCTAGATCCAAGCCTCTGGGTTTCTCTTCTTGAAACACTATTCTATTCTTTATAGGACCAGAGCCTATGTACAAAATAGAGATCAACACTATGGGCCACGGACTTTTGATGAACTGAGAACATCCTTGGCTGCCTCAATCATCTGAATAAACGCTTCCACATCATGGAAACTAAAATCGACAACGTTCTTGGATTGCAGAGACACAGTCTTTGTGCAAAGTTTCTTCAGAGGTGACAACAGTTACAGCTCCAGAGAATGTTGGGATTTTGCCGATGCTTCCATTGCCAGATTCATACTCTCTGTCTGTATCAGATCAAAATAAAATATCAGCTTTATTTGGCAGACCTTATGCAACAGAAGGACCTTAGTTGTCCACAGTACACATAGCTCTACCAATTCGGAAAATCATGTATGCAATGAAAGGAGACTGATATGTTCAACTACGCACACATCGGTCTCTCTCACCGAATCACCTATGGAGCTCTAGAACTTTTTCAACTAACAAACTCTAGTTCAATATAAACTACCCATGAAAAAATTCTAGTACAATATCTATCCCTTTTAGTGCATCATGTGTTGCACTAGATATATAAGGAAAGTATTCTTGGTCTATCTATTTTTTTCAACCAATTTAAAGGACTGGAAAAGTTGAGATTTCACAAAATCAAACCCAGCTCATTTTTTCATATGCTTCTAATGTATCACTTCAATAATTGATGAATATGGGATAACTTACAATTCCAGTAGCGGAGCAAAATTTGATGGTTTCTAGCAACAGGGAGAAGGGTTCCAACAACATGGGAAAGCCCTCTTTTTGTTTTAGAAACTTATCAGTTACTCCTTGATGACAAAAGCTATCGACATCAGATGCAGATGATGAGGGTGATTCACCTGAAGAAACAATTCAAATGAACAGAATATAACTAACTGTAGTAAGTATCTTTTCCGTATAATTTGCTTTCTAGTTTTTGTCAGATACTGAGGACAAATGAAAACTACTAAAATCTTGAATTCAATAACATTAAAAAGAGAACTTCCAGAAAGACAGAAAAAATCCGAAAGTTACCTTGAGTATTCATCTGTACCATTTGGTGCAATTCATTCCATTCTCCACTCAGACCTAGACTTCTGCAATACACTACCCTCATGCAAGCCACTTCCATGCATTTATAGGCCAAAGCAGCTGCAGACATTTCTTTATTCTTTTCATATTGATGGGCACAGCTTCTGTGACAAACAAGCCAAGTGTTCAGTGGCCACAAAATTCATAAATAATCTACAGGCATTCTGTCAAACTGACCAACACCTAATTCCTGAGCAGTTCCTGAGCTATAAGAAATGAGCAAGCCACAATTATCATTCACTACTCTGAAAGTTTTGCAGCAGTATGGTACGCTTCAACATGTCTCATCCTCCCATCTTCCACTTTCTCGGTACTGGACATTTCCAGAAGCCAAGCACCAAGTAGAAACATGAGAGCCGCGTTGAAGTTGACCTCCTTGTATTCATAGTCAAATCCAGAGCTCTGAGTTCATTGAGATAGAAACACATCGAAATTAATAGCCAACACAATTAGGAGAAAGACAGCAATGGTTTCCCATCATTGGTTCAATGATAGCAGGTGAACTTCAAGGCCAAAATCTGACCTTTAAACAGTCAGCAAGCTTTTTCAGCTTTTCAGCCTCTTGAAGTATATCATTCGCAGACTGGGAGGATCTATCCATAGTCTCATGAGTAGTGGCATTGACATTCTTAACCCCAGCTCTATTTTCGAGGAACCTTTTCAGACTTGTGTTTCTGTTTATATACTTCTGGTTTTGGCTGGTTCCTGTTTTTCACAGGGACTTTTTGATAATGCCATGAGCTTTTATGCTTAAAGAGCCGCTCCCAGTTGTCGATTGAGGTTGGTGGTCAGTTTTCTTTATCGATGGGAGTAATCTTTCTTTGAGGGCTCGCTCTACATCCCAAGGGTAAGAATCATTGTCATGACGCTTTGTTTTCCTCTCTGCTGGAGTACAATCCTGATCTTGTTTACAATGAATTTCTTCTGCTTTTACATCTCTGGAGAGTTTGTTCCCATCACCAGTCTTGATTTGCTTGCAACTTTCATTTTGCCTCCTTTTCCTTCTTAATCTTTATCTGAATACCAGTACCTACGATAATGACAAATTATTTTGATTATAAAGAAAAAAAATCTCAAGTGCGTTACAATGTACAAGTAGCTGTCACAGGCTAGAACAGACCTCCTGATCGCCCTTTTGCTCTCTCGTCAATCTTATCCTGGGGAAATTTCTGTGACACACCAAAGTCTGTGGATGTCTGAGCAGCATTACGAGTTGTTAGCGGCAGCTTTATGTTTTATTTTAAGCACGTGTGAGGTACTTTTTCGTAGCTTTGCAGCATCAACCAGGATATTGCTTGAAACTCCTTGATAGGCTTTTTCACAATTAGATTAGGCCACAGAGCCAGAAGTTAAAGATTGGTAGCTTTTATCATGAAGGGATTTAATAGCGTTTGTTGTCTCTTCCGTGCTGAGGCCACAACGATTCATCCCAGGCCTACAAAATATAGATTGTAAACAAAGGACTGAAGGAGCAAATTCAGAAAGTAAGTAAACGAGTTATCATACAGTTTCATATCTTTGCCACTTGACCTAAGCCGTTTTATGGAACAAGGCCTTAATACGGTTCAAAAGACTACTGCTATATTGAACTATAAAATTGATTCAAAACTAACCATGATAACAACCAAAAAGGACTAGTGGTTTTAAACAAGAAAGGAGCACAAGATACAAAACTGTACCATATATATAGTAAATGAGTGGATGTAGATAGAAACAGAATACGTTAGATACTTACAGCCAGGTTTGCATGCTACGACACCCAGCGTATCAGGCAGCTGGTTAGGTTTCATGCCGAAGGGCAGTAGGCCGCCATTTTGCCACAGCTATCACATTGGGCCCAAAGATCATGGTCAAGACTAGTGGAGGAAGGTGCAAGCGCAGAATCAGGCCCAATGCCCATGCTATTTTGAATGATATTTGCAGTATCCTTTGAAAGCATATTTGATAAATCTTTATCACCATAGCTACTTTTGTTACTGTTCTGCTTCAACTTATTGGATGTGTCTTTTTCTCCCTCTCAGCATGTTTCCCAACAACCTTCATTTTGTTTGACTTAGCAAATGCGACTCTAGGATCACCTTCAACATCCTTTTTAATACCTTTCTGCAAGTTACTTTTTGTTGTAAACCCATCACTAGTAGAAGTTGTCCCTCCTAAACCACAAGTTGAGCTCTCCCTGGCTAAGGGCCAGTGGACATAACTTTTTGCTTCTTTACCTCACCAATGATAAAGTTTCATTCAAAGTGGTAGCATTAAAGCAGTCAACTGCTTTCCTTTCCTTCCACTTGGAGTTTCCCCACAGTCTAAAACATCAGAAAACTTGTTCTGTGTCTCCATAAAAGAACCTTCCCTGCCTTAGTAACTGTTTGATTTGCCTAATAAAGTATATCGCTTCTCCTTATCCTTCAAATTAAGCAGACTATCGGGAAGAGGGGACATCAGTAGATCCTCCGGGACAGGGATGGAAGTCATTTCCTGTTTCATGGAGTTGGCATTGGAAATCGAACCACTTAATCCTCACAACAAAAAAAGTAGTTTGAACAAAAGAATGTGACATATAATCTACCTGAAGAATATGGGACGGAGATCACTTGTCTTTTCCTGAGATGTATGTGGCAGCAGTCTGCTACTCCCATTGTGGCTGTTTCGGGTTGGGGAATCATCAAGACCAAGATCATTGCAAACCATTCGTGACCTTTTGAGACAAGATTTTAGAACCCATTTTGATCCGAACTCTAATCGGCTTATGATCAGACAAATCATTGCCTGGTATTCTTGCATCTTCTTTCTTTATGGTAAACTTTCCAGGAGCTTTGAGGCAAAAGCGGATCCTGGAAGACTGACTGGTCTGAGAAGCCTGAATACTTTCTTGATTTACAAGATGTAGCAGGTAGTGACTGAAACTTTGAACAACATTCTGCGCAAGAAAAAAACACAATTAATATTCATATGTTAAACTACTTATAAGAGTAAGGTAAGAATCAGAACAAGAGATATTTTATTATCAGATATGCCTTTTATCTATACCTTCACGGGTAAGTTGTTTGGAAATCTTTGGACGTCACTGTTCCCTATGGAACTCCTTTGACATGGTGGCGATCGCTTGTAAGTTGGCAAAAATGATCCATATATATAGACTTTTGGACCTGACCAATCATAAATCATTCTATCAAAATTACGTCTCACCTCTCAACTATATTTTCACCCTAAAGCCATTTGATAATCTCACTTACCAAACATATTCAAGGATCCCAGTTCAAACTGTTTTTGAAAGTGGCCTAGTACATTCTGTATCTTCTTGTCCTTCCAATACACAAAGCACCAAAGCTTGATCACATAAATATAATACGATGCAGAAAAATTATTAGCCTTATGAACTGCTAATTTGAACAGATAGGCAGAAACTAAATTACCATTAACAAAAGACGAAGCTAACATAACCAATCAACATAACAACGCAATGAACATTCTTTTAATGAAAAACTTGTAAAAAGAAGGCTCACAATGTAGGAGAGATCAACGTCAAGTATCATCATTAGCAGAACAATTAAACTCTCCTTCTTCAAGTTCATAACTTTCTCCCATTCTCAATAAATAACACTAACTCTCTGCCGCCTACAAACCGTCTCGAAATCCAACATTGGCCACACACAAACTCAAATTTATAAACAGTCAGATTATCCCGTAAAGCCCCCAACTTTTTTCAATCTCCAACACACAGTTCTGAGTTTTTGGATGTTTACCGAAAAAAATAAAAAAACCGGCAAATTTAATCGCTTAATCCCGTTTATTAAAACTCCAACCAACGATCAGACAAGTTTTTATAACGATTCGATCACTTGAGTCGAGTTGGAACCGAGTCGAAAACCGAGAGGCGGCGAAGCGAGGTTTACGAAACGTTCGACACTTCCTTTGCGTCTCCGAGTTTTTATTGCAAGACAAAGACGCAAACCAGAGAGTGTTTTAGGTTTTTGGTTTTTTTTCTTTTTGGAGGGTTCTTCTTTGGTTTAATGATTTTATTAATCAATTATTTAATTTTCTTGTTTGTAAATTTTCTATTTTCCGCTTCTCTCCTTTAAAGCTAGCCAAATATTTACACCTTGGCCCTCTTATTTCTTATATTTTAACGTTCATTTCCTGTCATCTTTTAAAATTAATTTCGTGTTATTTACAAAACATAAATAACTCCAAAATCGAGACTATCAAAAAGAATCATCCTAAGAAATCTACTTATAAAAAGTTGTTACACATATTCATTAATATTTTCTGATCCTGCCATTATTTTCTCAAACTATACAACATTATTATTAAAATAAGATCTTCCTAGGATTTTGTCTTTGATTTGCTTTCATAATTATAAAACCACTTTTATTGTTATGCATAACAATATTTATTATCTTTAACCGTATTGCTATATAAATTCGTAGAGTCATTAATATTTCAATATTTTTCAAATCTCGGAACATATCCACAATTTTAATATGATTAACTAATATTTGATAGATTTGCATTAACACTTTTCTACATCAAGTATATTATCTGAGCAAATATCCAAAAACCAAGAGAAATATCCAAAATTTAAAAAATAACCAAAACACCATAATTTTTTTTGCCAGAAATTTGATCCCATGAACCAAAAAAATCACAAAAATTTATCCAAATATTTGAAATATAATTTCAAAATTTAAAATTTATCCGAAACTCAAAACTATAACTGGAAATCCAAACCTAAAACCAAAAAAAAATATGTAATACTAAAAAGTATCTAAATACCATATCAATATACATAATATA
>CAJHQP010012670.1:0-11402 GCA_905132765.1 Moricandia arvensis
ATCCTAGTTTTCCGTTATTTCTGATCCAGAGTTGACGATACTGTTACAATGCATAACGATTTATGTTGGAAGAGTCAAATGCTAGAACTTCTCTGAACATATATATCTAGATCAAGCTAACACTTTCTTCACTTTTAGAGTGTGTAATATACACAGTTTAAATCCATAGAGTATATGTACTTCATTTCCTCTGATTAAGTGGTGTAAAACCATCTGTAGTATGGCAGGAAAAAGACTGATCAGATATGAATTTCATATAGGGCTCGGCAAATAAATCGAACCCAAAAAATCCGAACCAACGGCCGACCCGATAAAAATGAATCTGAGTTCGATATAATATCAAATGATCTTGTTTATGTATTTGGCATTTGAGTTTTACCCGACCCGAATGAATATCCAAAAGACCCAAAATTTAAAAATCTCAAAAAACTTGTATTGAATCTGATCTCAGTACTCTTATATGTATCCACAGATACGATAAAATATTATTGAGTACCTAAAATAATTATTTGTTACATGAATTAACTACTCAAATAACTTAGTTTAATATATATTTTTATATTTGGTCAATGTAAGACCCAAACCCGGCCGATTAGGCCGCGGTCGAAGCCTTACGTCGCTCGGTCCGTACACAGACCGAACCTCTAGATTTTTGCCCTTATTTACAATTTGCCTAACAGCGAGGGCTATCTTTAGACCTTAGCTCACGACTACCTTAGTCGATTCCTAGCTTAGAACCTTTTCAAATTATGCACAACGAATATTTTCTAGATACCATTGGTCAACGACCAATCTAATACTTGTCTGGTGTAATCGCCTTAGCCTTGGTTAGTTATATCAACTACCAACTAGCTGAAAGGTCGATCCTAAAACCCAAACCACACGTCATACTGATCTGTGGTTCCATTCCCCTCGATCATTCTACTAGCGTCCTAACCAGATACTAATATAACCCGTATGTGATAAATTATAACCTTTGCCACAACCACGGCGCTTAGTAGCTCATCGGGACCTCCATTGAGTCTAATGGAACATTAGACTCATTGAGTGTCCCTTCTTAATTTCTTATCTATTCCTACATAAGAAAAATCCCTTTGGGTACTTAGATCATTCAACCAACCATCCCCACAGATCTAAGGTAACCCTCGAGAAGTCTTTGAATCAGTTAAAGGATATGCATTTGGCCCTTATCGGACTCATACAAAATCCAGCCTCGTTTCACCTTATAGGCAATAGTAACCAAGTCCCTTTTCTGGACTGAGAATGCCCATCATATCCTAAGTCAATCATCCAACCATCCTCACATGACTTAGAACTGATGAGTCTTCAATCTTGCCTGATCGACATTGGTTTATATCCGAGACAAACCGATCTAACGTGGTCATAGCAAACGATGTATTCATTTAATCAGGTTTAGATCTCGACACCTTGAATCCATCCCTTATGGATCAGGTCGTCCCTTCTCACCATGAATCAGATCATATACATCTTACTTGAACAATCACACCTACTTGGTCACGATCCATTCGTACCCTCCTCGGTCCCGAATCATTCGTACCTTTCAGACCGAACCATTCATACCCTTTTGGTCCCGACCCGTTCGTACCTTTCGGTCCCGACCCGTTCGTACCCTTTCGGTCCCGACCCGTTCATACCCTTTCGGTCCGACCCGTTCGCACCCTTTCGGTCCCGACCCGTTCGCACCTTTTGGATCACGACACGTTCGTACCTTTTGGATCACGACACGTTCATACCTTTTGGATCACGACACGTTCGTACCTTTGGATCACGCACGTTCGTACCTTTTGGATCACGACACGTTCGATGTCCTGACTTAACAAGTCATGGACTGAACCATATGGACCGGACAGAACCTGCATCCAATGGCACCCTTTGGAACATGCACCCTTTGGTCGATGGCATGCACCTTTTGGTCCTCGTACCCTTTGATACTCGCAACCCTTGGCACCTCATGCCTTTTGGTTACTTGCACCCTTTGGTAACTCACAAACCTTGGTGACTCATGACCTTTGGCACTCGTACCCTTTGGGTCATTCCCAACTGTTCAGTCTAACCGCCCATTCTCTGGCACGATCCGGACTGTCCACATAACCGACCCATTGGGACTTGATCCAATCCACTTGGAACGACTAAAGTCCATAAACCAATAGCCCCATAAAATCCCAATGAACCCACGGAATTACCCCTTCCAGTACAAAGGAAAACCGACCCATGGCTAAGACCCAATCGGACCATCCGTCCGATCGTCCATGAACCATTGGTTTGTGGTTGGTTCCACTCGGCCCATACAAAGACATTTCCGTGACCAAACCACACATTCATCACGCAAATACAGATAAGGAGAAGAAGAACCAGTATTGAAAAGAAGAAGGAAGAGATCCGGATGCACTTGGACCAAAACCCAACCCATAAAATGATCTTATCGATCAATTGTTCCATGGCGATGGTTTGCCAATAACACCCATTACATGGAACGTCCATGATGTTAATAGCCACGCCTTTATCAAGTCTTATCATTCACTTCCCAGGAATGATAAGATCCATTCATGGATCGTGCATCACATCCCATGAACTTCCACGAAACAGTCTCTCCACGAACTTCCCCCTTTAAGGCTATATCATCCTTTGGAAGTGAAGTCCGGCCCTCTATCTTCTTTCCTAGTGAATTGCGTGTGATTACCAGGCTCAGGAGAAAGGTTTGAGTGTTGATAACAATGATCAAAACCCATCAGAAGGTCATTCTCAACTTCCCTCATGATCTCTCTCAAAACAGTCTCCATATCGCCTACACAAGCATATCGATATTGGATTATTGAATCCGACTCTCTCTCCTTTTCTCTCTGTATTTTCTTGTCTGTGATGTCTATTTTCGTGCCTAGGGTCCCCCTATTTATAGAGGACGAGGGGGTAAGTCTTGCCCCACAACAGGCACGACTTGTTGGTGAAAGGGCATGACTTGGTCGATAGGTTGCACCCCTTGACCACAAGCATCCCTTCGCCCATAACTGACCCATCTTGGGTCGATACCAAGCCCAAAAGAGACCCAGACCCACCAGGCTTAGCCCATGGCCTTACCCAAGGGTCCACCAGGCCTCAACCACCATGGCCGGACCACCTCGGCCCACCACCGGCCCGGACCCGGACCAACTGCCCAGTACCCGAACACTCCGTCCAGCTGAGTTGAGCTGATCCCCAGCTGGTCCAGCTGAGTGAGCTGGTATCTCAGCTGAATGAGCTGACCTAAGTAGTGTTTAGCTGAGCTGAGCTTGGTCGAGCTATGTTTAGCTGGTCGAGCTGGCCGTACACTTGGTCCAGCTGCCAAAACACTTGTCTAGCTCTTTTGAATTGTTTCTTTCCTCTCATTTGGTTAAGTCCTCATAAACCTAAGCCCATCCTGACCATGGGCCGTTTGTAACTTGATCTAAATGATCCTTAGCTCATTTCCTCGAACCATGGTCAGTCACATGATCCTTATTTAGGATTGGGGATGCTACAGTCAATAACTGAAATTTTTATGTTGATAAATTTGCAATTGAAATCCAGTTATGAATAATTTTACTTCTGAAGTTTAAACAATGATGTCTTTTTAATAAGTTAAAAGTATTTCTAAGGTCTATGGAGTTGTTTTTTTAAAAAATTTAAATTTGCTTACGCTTCATTATGTATGATTCTCGTTCGTATAAGGCTTTGGTTTGTCATAATATGTTTGATGTTGTCATGTATAGTTCAAAAAAAAAGTCGTATGGTTGATAGACAAATCTCCCAAAGTTACTTTAAATGAAAAAATATGGTATAAGGAAGCTAATTACACACATTTATTGAAAATTAGAAATATAGTGAGTTTAATCAAGTACAGATCAATATTTTGGGAACCGAAAACCTGATTGATACCCGAAACCAAAACTATTTCAGGTTCAACCGGAACTAGGTATGTAACTAAACCCGAACCGAACCCGACTAAACCTGAACTGAATCCGAACCGAACTTTTGTAATATCCGGATGGGGTTGAAATTCATAAACCTGAAAAACCCAAAACCCAAATGAATCCAAAACGAAACCCGATTAGGACCCCGATTGTGCAGCCAAATTTCATCTTAGAGTCAACAAAATCATTACACTAGGAGCTCCTACGCCACTTCAACAATTAACCAATGGAGAGAACGCTCAACAACTAGGCAAGCTATGAATTGGTATATGACCATCTCCCAGTTGAATGGTCACTGCTGAAAATGACAACACTACTGCTTCCGCTCTTGCATTCGTCACCATCTTCAACACCTCTCTCTTCACAGGCCGGTCCTTCATCCTGAATAGCCACACAAGTTGTTCGTGATGCTCAAATGAGCTTGAAGTTTTCTCCTCAAAAGAATTCATATCCTCCATGGTTCAGTCTCTGCCTCTTCACCGCATGCACCCATCTGGAGATATTAGATCCCTATCCGTGAACAATGTCCAAGAGTGGATTTTTTACATGTTAGAAGCTAAAGGAGGAGGCCCCAAATCTGTAGACATCAGCTTGTTGTCTCGAGCCCTTGAGTTAGTCTCTGCACTCAGGAGATTTGTAGAAGATAGAGGTTGCAGTCCTTCATCTCTAAGACCGTAAACCAGTGAGGCAGGACTCAAAATCAGGATATAACAAAACATTGGAGGAGTTCAAGTTCTTCGTCCTTTAAGGTGGGATTCTGATGAATGTAGACAAGACCATTGCAAAATCTTCAGCTATTTTTAGACAACACACAAGATTATAAACACATCTTCACCATCTCTGAAAACCAACTCTTCCTCGTAGCCCTCCAGACTTGGACACCCATCTTTTTATGTTTTAAAAACTCTTGTCTCGCAATTCAGTTTACCTGTTTCAGATTCAATTCAAAATATTTCTTCTTGTTCTGATTGTCTTCTCAATAAAACATAAAACTACCTTTTCAATCCAACACTATACACTCTTAAAAACCTCTTCAAATACATGTATTTCGATGTCTGAGTTTCCATAAATTACAAAGCCTTATGAAACTAGGGAAAAGATCTATGCAACATCCCGATTTATGGTATATGTGGAAGCGCTTAAGAAAATTGATTTGGTTTACCTATATCACTAAAGTGCGATTACTTTTTTTCGTCACACATCTGTTTAGAACTCTAGAGTTAAGCGTGCTTGTACTGGAGTATTGGAATGATTGGTGACCTATTTTCGATACCGTGTGAGTGAGGCCAAAGCACGTAAAAATGTGTGGTGATTGCATGGATAATAAATAAGAATTCAAGCCTCCGAAAAATAAACGCACCGCCCGTCGCACGGAACGAGTTGAGCGGGTGTAGGAGGCCCATTAACTGTGGACATTCAGAGCGTTTACAAGCTAAGAACCTAAAACTCAAACAAAATTACTTAACTTCTGTCAAAAGATGAAAGCTGAGATTATGCACGAAAAATGTGGTTTGCAAGATTAGGCTTATGTTTGAAACCGAAATTAGTTTCTTGATAGCCAAGCGTTTCTATTATCTCTACAAATCATCATCATTTCCACTTTCTGCAAAACAAATGTGATATGGCCTCATGACTGATCTCATTGAGTTTGTGCTTTTGTCTTGGATTTAAGATTATGTTGCACTGACTTGTTACTGATGAAAATTTAGAGAGAAAAAAAAATGAAAAACTAATTACAGAGCATGTAAAAGACGCAGAAGAACCATAAAGCGAGAATCATCGGATTCACAGGTAAATCTACTGGCAACATATCATCAAATGAATCACGGAACGTTTGCAGTAACATTAAATAAACTAGGTAGGTCCTTAGTGCGTTGAATATAAACACGGCAGCGTATTAGCCTGTAAAGTTGTTTATTTTCTCCCACATCGCTGGTTTACAGAGACTCCATGCTGTTTATATAACGACAAGATGAAGGTAGGGATCACGACCTTACTTGAACAGGATCTGTTCTATAGGCTCGTACCTCTGTGTCCTTGGTTTCTAAGGAGACAGACCACTAAACCTGGTTGATGAATCATGACTGTGCGATCTGAGTGTGATTAACGGCTGCGGTATCTCTTAGGAGTCTTCGTGCTGTAGACGATCGCTACCTGTTAGGTCTGGCCTCTCCAGGGTGGTCGCACGGTTGTCTGACAGGCCCCTTTTGTATTTTTTTTGTCTCACTCAACCTCAGCTTGCTCTGCCTAAATCACACTGGTTCTTCTCTTTTAAGTACAACCATGATGATGCAGCACCACATATAGACATGATTGATCCTTTTGGCATTCTGCAGAGCAGGCTTAGTACTTTCTAGGCGCAGAAGTAAGCTTATATTCAGAGCCTTCATTGTAGTTTTATGTTTATTTCTGGATCCAGAGGTGTGAAGAGTATTGTTTTACAATCATCAGAGTTTATGTTGGAAGAGTCTAATGTTAGAACTTCTGAGCATATATCTATATCAAGCTACACTGTTTCCACTTTAGAATGTGTAATATAAATGCAGTTTAAATCCAATAGAATATATATACTTCATTTCTTCTGATAGGTTTGGTGTGAAACCAGCTGTATTTTTGGTATGGCAGGAAAAGACTGAACCAGGTTTGCATTTCATCATCCAGTCACTGAATTAATCCCTTGATTTGATTAGAATGGAGTCAAAAGAATCCTTACACTATGAACCCCGAGTGCTACTTCCAACAATCAAGCTCTGAATTGTATCTGACCGGTCACTGCTGAAAGATGACAACACTGCTGCTTCCGCTCTTGCATCCTTGACCATCTTCAACACCTCTCATCACAGGCCGGTTTTTAGGATGAATAGCTACACAAAGAGTTGGAAATGGAACATTTCCTTGATGTTTCTGTTTATAGCGAATATATCACTAAAGTTTAGAGGGAACCTATTAAAATGATACTATTTTGTAACTAAAAACTGATAACGAACCATGCAGATTATCCTTATAACGACTATAAAGCATGTAGATATCCTTGTGTTGAAGCCGGAAAATCGAATATATATATAAACGATATAAATAAAGAAATGTTAAGGAATATAGAATTCAAAAAGAACATATGAAAACCCAATATATGAAAAACGTTTTTGAAAAATAGACCATGGAGTCGAGACGAATATGTTTCCTTAGCTCTTAATATTTTCTTTGTAGTGAGATGAACTTGTACGAAATAGACTCCCAAGATACAACCATGATAGACGATTCATGCTTCACTCGTGAACGTCCCAACGAACTTATAATCTACGAAACACTCTTGAAACTAATGACTTATGGTAAGGGATTTGCTGTGATGAATTTTTTGTTTGTGTAAACATGTAGAAATGAAGGAGAGAGACGGGTTTATTTAAAGATAAGAATGAAATGCATGTTGTTTTTGGGTATAAAATGGGCCAAATCGTTAAGCTTAATTGGGCCACGCCCATGCCCATGCACATGTCCACGCCCATGCCCAAGCCCACGCCTAAGTCCACGCCTAAAGTCCACGCACACACCCAAGCCCCTCCTCTCTCTCCCAGCCATTTGATACATGGTAGTAAGATACCATATATGAACTCCTCTCTGAAGCAAGTGATGTCTGATGTGGGAATTGCTTTTTTCTTCATTAACACAAGTCTTTGGGGTATCAAATACAAAGGTCCATGCCATTTTTTTCACTATTTGATTAAAGCTTAATGCTTTTAATTGGTCCAACACCTTGCAACACAATTTCTCCCGGCTTGTGGAATCCGTTTAGTCGATCCACAAGGGGAGGCTGTATATTATTTGATAAGCTAATCTGTTCTGATGGAAACTAGTGGCCAACGACGTGTACTGCGTGCATCCATGGATCCTCGAGGATCCTCAAGATCAGAAGTTTATGTATCACGGACTCTGCATCTTTGTTAACATGATAGTAGCTTCTGGTATAATAGATGAATGCCACAGCGGTTGCTGGAGAAACAGGGGTTATTTTAAGGTGATCAAGTGGGAGGGTAGGATGATGGGAGTGAAGACGGTTTTTACGTTTTGTGAGAAGGGGAAACGAAGATATGTATCATGGAAGATGAGCTTGGATTATGGAAGAGTATATGCTTGCCAAAAAGGAGAAGATGGAAAAAGTTATTTGTTATCAAGGTTAAGTTCTCAACAACCCGAGGTAAATAGTGATGTTTACTAAAGGTTCTATGATGGTATGATATCACACCTAATGAGATTCGACTATAGATTTCTACATTCGCATGTCAGATATTTCTTTCCATGTATTCTAACTAGTTACTTAGTTTTCTAGCTATTCAGTTTTGTCTAGACACTAGAGATTATGTCTGTGTAACGCAAATCGAATATAAATAGTGATATTAGCAGCAATTGCAAACTTCAGAGGCGCAAACATAGCCTATTCTAGATGGTTTAGTAGTTTGCTCGAGAAGAAGCAAAGTATGGGTCAGTAGTGGATCCATCAGTAGTCTCTGTGTGCAGTCTCGTATAGGCTCCACAACTTTCTTCCATTGAAGGATGATCACTAATCAGATAAGCACACTTGTTTCCTACTCAGTGGACAGATTCAACATGCTTATCACAGCGATTTAGTTACATTGCAGCCATCTATCTGGATTATAAAATCCAACGTGATGAAAATAGACGGTAAGGATTTGAGGAAAATAGATGTAGATATAAAAGAGTGTAGGTTCCACGCTCCACCGTTTGGACATTAGGTCCACTTCTTCCGTATTGACACTTTTTGTTAGTATTTTTCAACAAACCTTTAAATTGGCACTTTCTATAATTTCTCCTAATTTCTTATTCTTAGAGGGTATTATTGGATCAAGATTTCATTTTTTCAAATCTCCTCTTTTATATCTAGCATTTATAAAATTTATATGGAATTTAAATTTATTGGATTACTCAATTGTATAAGTTCTCTCAAATTCTAATTTATTGGAAAAATATATTTTTTCAATAAAATCTATCAAATGGGATTTGATGGAGTTTGGATGATATTTATAGTGAAAAAGCAATGAATCAAAATACCACATTCTATTATGGTATTTGAAACTTTTTAAAAAGTAAAAAAAATTGACTACACATTTTAAAAGAAAATCAAATTGATTGAAATGAAAAAATAAATTAAAAATTATTTAAGTAATATTAAAAACACTTATATATTATATATATTTCATAAAATGATAATAATATATCAAATTAAAGTAATTTAAAAATGCCAAATATTTTAAATTTAAAATATATTTAAAAAAACTCTAAAATTTCTTCAAAACCCATAAACTTGTAACAAATATTTTTAATGTTTACTCAAATCTCATTTTCTTGGATTCTTGAATTTCCTCAAATCCTTGATGCAATAAACTCCCCTTAGTTTTCAGGTCAATATTCACACATGAATATTTTTATAGATCTAAAGTACAGTTTGAGGAATCTAATCGACAGGACTCACAGATATACTATGGATTCATACTGAGGGTGGGCTAGGATCACACTTCGCAATGCCAGAGAGTTTGGATGGATCAAAAAATTCAAATTTTTGGTTTCGTTCATGATCGCCGTGAACAACAGAGTTAACAGATGGACTTTTCAAATTCTTCACAAAGGGAGGAAAAGAGGTGAATCTTTAAGTCAGTGGTTACTGCCTTACCAAATCATGTAATGTCTTGTTACGGATTGCTAAAGGTTGTACCGAAGAAAGAAACGAGTGCGGTGGCACAATTCTAGAGGAGCTAAAAGGGGAAATACACGAGGTCTACATTGGAAATTATGAGACCAAATTATTTCATCCCAAGGATGAGGGAGATTTGAGATTCAAAGACATTACAGATCTTAATGCGACCATGCTGGGGAACAATTCGGGCGATTGATCAAGAAGCCAAAATCTTTTCTCCCGAGTTTCAAGGGAAGGTATTTCACGAATGCATCACCCATAGAACCGATTAGATCAGACTCACCGTCGTACGGATTGGCGCAATATTGTATGTGCTAGATCTCTGGTTAGAAAATGACTAATCAAAAGGGTGGAATCAAGATCATCTATTTCTGTATGGAATGATCGGTGGATCCCAACCACTCGCACGAGACCAGCAAATGGTATTCAATATAACCTTTATCATGATCTTATAGTGGAATCTTTCATCAATGCTACATCATAGACATGGATTACACAGGCAATTCGGTCTTTGGGGGATCCACTGGACGCGAAGATTATAGAAAACATACCATTGAGTCAGAATCAGATTGTCGATCAAGATGGATAGCACTTTACCAATAATGGTAAATACACATTGAGATCGGGTGATCAAGTGGAACGAGTATAACCAGACAGAGAAGAAACACTACCAATACATGGACCAAATGTTACCCCTTCAAAAGGTTTTTTCTTCGAAAATACGATGTCCACTGTAGATAAAACATTTTTATGGCAGAATAGTGTCAGAATGTATCTTGGTGAAGAAATATCTGCAAGCGAGAGGGATACAAGGGGATACAAAGTGTGCAAGATGCGGAGCAAGCGAGAATTAAGTTAACTATGTGTTTTTTTAATGTCCACCAGCGGTTCAAGCCTGGGTTCTCTATAAGGTTCCATCAAATGCAAACACTTTCCTTCTCAAACACTTTTTGCCAACATGGATTACATGTACTAGAGGTTTTCTTCCGCACATGGATGATCATCTATTTGCTTGGGTCTTATTATACATTTGGGAAAGATAAAAAACAATAAGATTTTCAGCAACATAAATATTGATCCAAGAGATACTCTTAACTTGGCATAAACTGAATTTCTTCTATGTGCTGAGGCACAAGTTTCATTCACTTATAGGGTCACCAATTCTAGGGAGCTGGAGGTCACAAGTTTACCTCACATACTGGGAATATGGTGTTTTACGGATGGATCTTGGAAAGAAAAGGATAATCACTCGGGACAAGGCTGGTATATCATGCTTGAAGGTTTTGATAGAGTGATGGGGGCTAGGAATACGAGGTCCAGACTCTCAGCACTCCATTCGGAAGTAGAAGCGCTCATCTCGACAATGGAATATGAGGAATTTACAACAGTAGACGTCACGTTTGCAAACTGATTGTTCTCAACTGGTTAAGATGGTTTCAGAACCAGAAAAAATGGCATACTTTTGCAAGGTATTTGAAGCTATCAAGATCCTCAAGGAGGTTTGAATCACTCAGAGCTCATTCATGTACCCCAGACGAAGAATACAATGACGGACAGTCTCGCAGTGCCATGAATCAACATCATTTGTCGTTCATATGGATGTGAAATTACCACATTGGTTTGCAGAGTCTTAGTTGAGTCTGTTTATGTTGATGTCAAAAAACATAGTTATACAACTACAGCCAAATTATAAGGTATTGTACAATTCAAGTGGTGTATATTCATACAGATATTCTAAGGCCTTTTTG
>CAJHQP010012671.1:0-11399 GCA_905132765.1 Moricandia arvensis
TGCATCACCTTCGACTATAAGACCACCTCCAATGGGAGGTTTTTTAGGGGTTCTAAAGAGGTTGGGCCCACAAAATTCTTTAAGAACCAGTCCCAAAAACTCTAATTTAAGAGACATGTTCTTCAACTGTTCGCGGGCCCCCACTGACACGCGGGCGGTCCGCGATTGGTTCATCTTTTTAATTTTTTTTTTTTAAAAAAAAAAATCAAAAAAAAAAGTTTAGGAACCCCAAAGGGGTTCTTACCATTGGAGGTGCTCTAAGTTTGCCATCAATTTAATATAATTAGGTGTATATATTGCACAACGCCATATTAATATATATTTAATATTTAACCGGAATCTTTTTTCAAAATAAGATAGTGCTTCCTGGATTCTGACATATCTCGCGTGGATGTGAGGGCAACAATGGTGGAAAATTGAAATCCCGTTTGTTGTACTGGTTGGAGCTGGTTCATGCACCTTGACCTTGTTGGTTGTAGAGTAACTAAATCCCTGTCGTTGTAAGATACGTACCAAGTTATAGTAACTCCCCATGCATGCAATAACTAGCTCTAGTTATAGTAACTCCTACATGTAGTGATGTACACACACTTTTCCATAGCTTCTCTTACCAACCGAACAAAATTAATCTTTGGCAACTAATAGCTCGTTTGTATAAATTCATAATGGTTTCTTTTGTCAAGTATATATATACTACTCACATAAATTGAGAGCCGAATATAAAAAAAATTCCCCTTAGTTTTATATATGTGTAATATAAGAGTGAAAAGAAGGGGATGGGAACTGGGTCTCGTGGTCTGGTGGGTAAAGGAACCTCGGCTGAGGTGTCCGCCATCATGAGTTCAAATCCCAGCCACTGCAGAATTCACATGCGGGCTGCAGCGTTCAGGGAATAAACCCTGGATTATCAAAAAAAAAGAAGGGGATGGGCCACAAGTTGCTATATAAACCCTTCCACTTCTTGTTGCCAATAACATACTTGAGTTCTGATTGGGCAGTAGTATCATTGCCATTTCTCTCATTATCAATCATCTAAAAGAAAAAAAAAATCCTAAATTTCATTTTTTGTAAGCTTGACTCAGTTTCTCCCCATACCGTTTTAATTTTCAACAGCTTCTCCATCTCATTCTCTCCATGGATTCTGACATAATGAACATGATGATGCCAACACATGGAGAAGCTTCCTGAGCTCTATAACACTAATCCCTCTCTCATCGACCACAACAACAACACTTACCCTTTTCTGTTCAACTCAAACCATAGCCATACTGACTCAATGACGACCACGAACCCGGTTTCCAGTACGGTTCTGGTTTACACGCCTAACCCAGCTTACTCTTCCGTTTACACGACAAAGGAAACAATAACACGAACATGGCAGCGATGCGAGAGATGATCTTTCGGATCGCCATGATGCCAACCGATACAAATAGATCCAGAGGCGGTGAAGCCACCTAAGAGAAGGAACGTCAGGATCTCTAAAGATCCACAGAGTGTAGCAGCTCGACATCGAAGGGAGAGGATAAGCGAGAGGATTCGTATTTTGCAACGGCTTGTTTCCTGGTGGAACCAAGATGGATACAGCTTCGATGCTCGACGAGGCTATTCATTATGTGAAGTTTCTGAAGAAACAAGTGCAGTCTCTGGAGGAGCAAGCGGTGGTTAACGGCGGAGGAGTAGTTATGAAAGGGTGTGGATCAATGGGGACTACGCATCAGATGGTGGGCAATGCCACATATTCTTAGATGATGATTGTTTATTACTATATTTATGCCCGAGTAACAAATGATTATAGGGTGGGTGAAATTAATTAATAAAAAATTGGAACTAATAATAGTCTTTTTTTACTTTATTTTCATGTTTAGATCAAGTGTGTGTGATGTTAATTTTAACGTCAAACCCTCCATGGTTTTGGTTTTGGAGTGAGGTTGTAGATTAGTAAAATTACTACTATGAAATAATTTTAGCATTAATGATATGTTTTCAGCTTTCAGCCTTGTGTGTGACATTTTAGTTAACGTGCTGAATATATGTGTTCTTATTTACTAAATCTAATTGTTCATTTCAAGAATTGAGTTCTTTCAAACTAACAATAGAATGTTCCTTATTATTAGAGGTCCTTAATGTTTCCTTTCTAATCAATTTATATCTAGTTTGATAACACTATTAAACAAAAAGGATTGTTTGACTAGTGGATTGATTGTGGTCTTTTCTCATTCTTGTGAGGATTTACTATCTTTACAAGCTTTTTTTGTCAACGCTATCTTTTACATGCTAGCGTTTTTTAGTTTTTATCGCTAAAATAACTCTCAAGAAAAAAATAATCAAAATAATTTTTTTATTTTAAAAATTTAAAATTTTAATTTTTTTAAAAAACTTAAATCTCACTTCTGAACTTCACTCCATAATGTTAAATCCTAAATTTAGATTAGTTATTAGAGATATATACTCCTTCTGTTTCTTAATAGATGAAGTTTGGCTCACGGCACAAAGCATTAAGAAAATTTACATTTATCTATAAAGTACTTTTAAAGATATAATTTTAAAATCATTCAACCAATTATAAAAAAAACTGTAAAATTTATTGTTGAACAGTTTCCAATAAAGCTAAAGTTAACCTTAAAATCTCAAAAGATACCTTAAAATCTTAAAACATCATCTATTTTGAAACAACATAAACCCTCTAAAACATCATGTAAAAAAACGGAGGAGTATTATTTACACCTTTTAATAAATTTATTTTCATCATTTAAAAAAGAATGTGACAAAAATAATTAAACTGTTCTGAGATTTTTTTTTCAAATTTTTTAGACTAGTCCAAAACAAAAGTAGCGTGAATATCAATGTAAAAGTATTCAAAACAGTCTCAGCAATTGCAAAGCCCATTATACTGAGGAATAGCTTACAAATGTTTCTACCAAGTAAAACATAAAGGAAAGCCCAAACCCATTAATCTCCTATACTAAATCAGAACGATGATCCAACGGTTCACAATTAATCATTTTCACATCTTCTTATCTAAACTCTCTACACCACGTTATACGAGATTACTCATCGTGACATATCCGTGAAACCCTCACGAAGCTCGAGGTCCATAAATGGCGCATTAATCAAAACCCAATCACCTCTTCGCATGTGACTTTGCTAATTATTAATCTCTCTTCTTCTTCGCTTTCGTCTCCACTCCAGCATCGCCATGGCAGCTCCGTCTCTAACTCTCCTCCTCATCACTCTCTCTCTTCTCTTCATTTCACTCCCGAGATCTGAATCTCTCCCCGAAAACCCATCCATGATTCTTCTAGGCGACGGATTCGACTGGCCGGTCTCTCAGGGCGACGCATTCGACATGGACGGAGGAGATGCGGAGGAGGAGGAAGAAGAAGTCGGTGCCGAAGATCGACGTTCGTTGTACTGGAAGAGGAAGAGATACTACATATCATACGGTGCATTGTCGGCGAACAGAGTCCCGTGTCCTCCGAGATCTGGAAGATCGTACTACACCCACAACTGCTTCAGAGCTAGAGGTTCGGTGCATCCCTACACTCGAGGCTGCTCCTCCATCACTCGATGCCGGAGATAAGAAGATACCATGGGCATTTCCGTAATTTGGACTCTGTTTGTATTGTAGTATTCGATTTCGGATCTATTGTGTATTAAAACCTTGAATCATTAATTACGTTTTGTTTTAAATTAATTAAGCCCGCGTTTTTTTCTTATTCGAGTGATGTCTAATGTATTTAGTAATTATTATTTATTTTGTTTTGTCGGTGGGGTTTAAAATCGCTTAGTTTCTACTGATTATGAACTTATACGGGGGAGTCACATGGACCATGGTACTTAGATCTATCCTAGTATGATATTGTTCCACCACCTTTACAAGTTATCATAGATATTATTCTGTATTTCTAGAAAATACATATACGTATACTAAATACATATGGTAAACAACTACCATTGCTTATTTGATAAACTGTTTGAAGAATCAAGATCATTGTTGGTGAGAAATCATAGCTGCTACAAACCAAAATTCCCAACTCACATTGCTCTGTGCTGATTGATAAAGCCACACATGGCTAACTCTGTTAGCGGCGAATGAGAAAAATTGGTCAACAATATGTAAAATATTTGTTTTCATAACCTTACACAGACGGTCACATTCGTTGACCAAATCATGAAGCAATGTCCACATACTCCAGAAACTCAGCATCACACAACAGTTTTACAACTACTTGAGATGAAAAATAACCTTGAAACTCTAGACCTCCATCTTCAACCCCTTGCAATACCATTAGCTTTCCATTGCTATGTGGCGGTCCAGAACGTAAACCA
Organism: Moricandia arvensis; assembly: GCA_905132765.1. Lineage (NCBI taxonomy): Eukaryota > Viridiplantae > Streptophyta > Magnoliopsida > Brassicales > Brassicaceae > Moricandia > Moricandia arvensis. The sequence continues at coordinate 4,330 of CAJHQP010012671.1, forward strand.
ATCGGTTTACCCCAACCAAAATCTTTTCCATACACATCAAACCGGTGACAGCTAGTAACAAGCAGAGTGGTGTTAACAGAAACCGGTATCTCAACATTCTTAACCCAATTCTCTCCAAATGCTTTAACATTTTCATCGGTCTGTGACCTCACCATTTTGTTTATCTTCTGAGCCAACCAACCTAACCCATGGTCTAGCATCTCCCCAACTTTAACGGTTACTACTCCGGTATGAACCAAGTTCCCGAAACAGTCTTCTTTTAGCTTTGGCTTTAGCCTCTGTCTCATGTCTATTGGTACTCTGCAACGTGTCTCTTCTTCTCGGCTCATGCCACTGTGTTTGACCCTTGAACGCCATATATGTCCTAAAACCGCCTGAAAAGAAGAGATCTCTCCATCTTCTTTGGACACAGCTTCATCGTTAGCTTTAGCTTTCAGTTTTAACACTTTTCCTTTGTAAGACGAAACACAATCTCTTGTAACATGTTTGATGTTATTGAAGCACCGTGACTAGGCTGTTCTGTTTCAGGATCAGGAACTCGGATTGGATATTTGATCCGATCAAGAAACCAACCTTTGAGGTAAAGATCCATGGGGACAGATCCAGAACCCTTGGAGCAAATCTCTGACCATGCATTTATGAATTTCCAGATTGATTTGCCATCAGCAACGGTATGATTATAGCCATAACTGATGAAAACCCCGTCTTTTATTTCAGTTACTTGGACCATCAGTAAAGGGTTTGACACACCTTGACAGTTCTTGATTCCAGTCGCAGGGAAGAAGAAAGAACCAAGCAATCCATCGACAAAACCGGACTTAACCAGATCACCGATTGAGAGTGTTTTAGCTGCAGCATGAATGAACTTCACACCATCGTTGCAGCAGCTGATGAAATAGGAGACAGTGTTATCGTCTTGGTGGACTTCTTTGACAAGGCGACCAGACAAAGGGTAAAAGTGATGGAGAGCAATAGAGAGTGAAGTTTTTAGCTTTGAAATGATTGTATCAATATCTGAATCGTCAGATTTGTGAAAGAAGAGACCTCTTTGAGGATAACCAAAACGAAGACGCATGAGATCCCATGGAGTCAGATTGATCTTCTTCACACGGTCTGATATTGATTGGTTAGCAATGTTTCTGGGATGCACAATGCTTGTTGATTTCACCACCAAATCTTCCATCTCTTACTCTCTTCTTCTTTGTTTTTTTTTGTTTTTGGTAGACGCAGTTTGATGGAATCCTTTTCCAAATCTATACACATGGCCGCAACTAAAATTGTTAAACTAAGGATGTTGAAAGCACAAACAAGTTGCATTTACTTTTACTATTTGTTTAATTATTTTTTTGTCATATTTTTACATGATTAGAGAACTTAGATTAGTTTAATTGTCTTAGTAGCACTTTATGTAATAATACACACGAGTCCGGTTCTACCAATATCAACAATCGAGATTAACAGTTTTATGTGTATTAACACACACATTTATTACAAAATGGCTCTACATGCAACAATAAAACAATCAAAGATTAACAGTCCTACGATTATATGCATAAGTATACAACATTATAATTATATATAATATATATATAAAAATCTCCATAATAACATTTTCAAAAGGGCCGTTTTAGTAGCTTATTGGGCCAGTTGACCATTTTGTCATAAGCTCTTTTGGCCCAAGTATGGTTTTGTTCGACGGCGACGAAATGTTAAGTGTAATTACTCCGCCCGCAACTATCCGACTGAGAAGACGGGAAAAAAAATGGCGAAAGCTAAGCAACAAAAACCATCTAAACCTAAGAAACAACCGCGTCAGGTGCGTCTCTCCCAATCTATTAGATTCCTTTTCTGCTGTTTTGTGTTAATGGTTTTGTTGATCCATAGGTGGAGAAGAAGAAGAAGAAGGAAGGAAAGGATTGTGATCTCTCACAGTTTCGTGCTCAGCTTGACGCCTTAGGTCTTAAGATCATCCAAGTCACTGCCGACGGTAATTGCTTCTTCAGGTCTGTCTTTCTTATTCATAGTTTCTTCGATTTTGTTTGGAGACGAAGCAATTGTTAGATTGAATTCTTCTTCACAGGTCACTTGCGGATCAATTAGAAGGCAACGAGGATGAACACAGCAAGTACCGTAGCATGGTTGTACAGTACATAGTGGTAACTCTGCCACCATTTCATCTTACCAACTAGATTCTTAGGTAATCCTGTATTTAATGCATATATGGCCATGGCATTTTTACAGGAAGAATCGTGAAATGTTTGAGCCTTTTATAGAGATGATGTTCCATTTGAGGATTACTGTTAAAACCATGGACGATGATGGGACTTGGGCTGGGAACATGGAGTTACAAGCAGCTTCTCTTGTCACACGTAGTAACATATGTATCCACAGGGTAATAATAATAACAATGCTTATTCTCTCTATTTGCTATGTGAGAAAGAATTATACTTATGGTTGGTGCATTCTTCTATTTGTTGCAGAGTATGTCACCGGTTGGTATATACGCAACTTTGTGATGCAAGAACCCGCATGATCCATCTGTAAGTTCTTGATTCTCTGATGGTTTAATTTACATGTATTTGAAAATAAAATTTACTTGTTTAGGTCTTACCACGATGGGGAACACTATAATAGTGTGCGTTCGAAGGAAGATACTTGTGGAGGACCAGCTAGGCCTGTTGTAATAGAGGTTTTTTATGTTTACCTTTATGTTGGTGTGTTTATGGCGTAGATGTTTTGATGCACTGTCCTAATAGATTCCAGTTTTGTGAAAGGCTGATGCTAAGTATCAGCAGCATCTAAACAAGCCAAAGCCGCTGAGAGCAAGTCCAAGAACAGAAGTGATAAGTGTAATGTGGATGCTGGGGCTATCAAAGTAGTCATGTCCGGTAGTTGTTGTAACAATGCTGAGAAAGCTGGACAGGTGATAAGGCCCATGCTTTGTTAATGCGTGAAAAAAGATATGATCATTATCCCTCTCTTAACTCGATCACCTTTAGGTTCTAGTACAAGTAAATGGTGACGTGGATGCTGCGATAGAGTTTCTGATAGCAGAGCAAGGAATGGAGTCTTTGACTGAAAATGATCAGAAACTGCTTCTGCAGCAGAGATCACAAATCGGAAGGAAGCGAGTGACAGTAGTATGGAAAGCAATGAGGAGGAGTCATCTAGCTGCAGTAACATAGAGACAGTCCTTGCCAAATGCAGCTTACAGAACGATGAGAAGGTTCGTCTGCCCCCTTAAACCATGAGAATAAAAGATCATAAATATTGATTTATGTAACTAATGTTGTGTAAAACTGTAGGAAGATTCCGAGGAATAATCATGTCCATGTGGTTCGAAGAAGAAATACAAATCCTGCTGCGGGACAGCAGCTGGGAGATCCTCTGTTAAACTGTTAGTGTAAGTTTCTTGAATCAATCCTACAAAAACACTCTCAATACATAACTAAAGATGTGTATTTCTTCATAACTGAATGTAACAGGAGCCAAACAATGGAGGTCAAAGAAGGGGAGAAAGAATCCAAGGAGAGGAACATCGAATGAAGTTGAAACAAATGCACCAGACGTGGGTGCTCTTTGTATATAATGAACTCTCAGTCTCACACACATACACAAGTATTAAAGGTAAATTAACTTTTTTCACTTAAGAAGAACAGAAATTTTGGTTTTTCACCTAGTAATTCCCGTTTAGTTACTCTCTTCTTCAGGGGGGAAAGAGGATGATCTTTTGAGTATGGATTCAGTATTTGACATAACAGCTTGCTCAGAGTATGGGATTAGTTTTGAAAATTTGATCAAAGGATGATTATCTTGGGTTTAGCTTTGTTGTATGATTAAATTACTGAAAGCTGAGGCTTGATGTCTTTCCATCAGAGCCAACACTCTTTATATACGATCTCCTTCTTATAGTTCCTAACATGAGTAGAGCACTTAGTGTGATATAATTTGTTCTCAGTAAACTCAGGACGTTTTAGATATGTAGTATGGTGACGTACGCTTTGAATAGCGGTTTATGAATCAGAGTTTCGCATGCCCAGGTAAAAGTTTAACTCTTTTCATTTGATTGTGGCTTTCAAATAGCTAACAGTTTTATAAAAAAAATCCATAGAGATGATGACAACTAGAAATGCTCGAATAGGCCTTGTCATATTCGTGATTAGGGTCCAACTACACCACTATGGTCCATCAGATTTAATTATTCACAAAAGTAGTAGCCCAATCAAACATCAAGTCAAAGCTCACATCCTTGTCTTTGACTCATCCACCTTGTCCTCTTTCTGCATTTTAGTATCTTCGCATTCTCTTCCTGTTTAGTAATAGAGACAACAACATATACCAAACATAACAATAGACGTTCTAAAATAATCCACTCGATAGGATTGCACGATCGTAATAGGAGCTATGAAAAGAAAATTAAAACTACAATACATATACGACATACTTTTCATTGGCCCCTGTAACGTATTCATATAATATATATGACGTATGGTGAGGGAAAGTTCAACTCATATATAAGATAAGATAACGAAAATATGTTTAATACAAATTTCAAAAATAAAAGCAGCAATAATATAACTTGAAAAAGACTGCATAAAAAAATCTAAATGGTGCCCACAGAACAAATAGAAATGGAGCAGAAGACAAAACACACCAAAGTCCCCGTCGACCCAAAATCTTATCCATATTATGCATTATACATATATATACTAACTTTATAAATTAACAGAAACAAAAAAACTCTGGACGTGATTAATATATAGAGGTAGAGTATGTCAAGTTGCTTTATATGATAACCATGTAGGTCATACTTTGTCCTGTTATTATTTCTCAACTTGATAATATCCTCCATCCTTTTGATTTAATCCTCCTTACAATGCCTTAGACTTCAAATTTTAAATTTTTTGGCATTTAAGAAAGCACCACTATACTCTTAGAAAAACTTTTTATGAATCACTTGTATATAAAAATATGAACAAATTAATTAGGAAACTTTTTCCTTTCTTAATTATCGCATCCATTTCATTTTATTTGTTGTTGTTGAGAAAACTGTTTTACAAAATAAATATAGTTTTAAGATTTTAAACAATTTATATCATTAATTTATCTGTTTTACTGTTACAGTTATTAAAAGTTAATATTTAATAATAGTAAAATTAAACATTTACTTATTTTTAATTGACTGAATGTACAATAACATTTAATTTAAAACGCAGGTAGTAAGAAATTTTCTTGTTACTAACTTGTGTTATTTTCGATAAAAGACAATAATAACAATATGGCGAATTTTATTAATTATTAATGGGTGATAATATACATTTTGCATTCTTTTAGCAATAGCTAAAATTCCATAAACCGCAAATCCGTAATAAATGACAAAAAGATGCAAAAATTTATAACTAAAAAAACCTAAAATTTCAAATAATGCATAAAATATAAAAATAAACGGCGCTAATGATTTTGGGCAGAGGTAGGCCGAGGCGTGCGTTAGCAGCAGAGTAGCCGCCACTGCAATATACTATTAGTAGTGTTTTATTTGCTTTTCCCAGTCGTCATCGGCGTTTTCCGGGTCGGGTAATTTATTCAAGTCAACCCGTTCCAATAACCAGCCGCCACTCTTCAAGCTCTTCTCATCTTCTTCTTCTTCTAACTCACCGTTTTGATAATTCCGATGAAAATTCTTGCTACTATCATCACTCTCTCTGTTCTCACCAAACACACGGTGGCGGTTATTTAGCACCGCCGTGCCCAAAGCGTCTACCTGAGCACCGACCTCCGTCGCTTTTTCCTAATCGTAGCAGCTGACATATCCTCCTCGGAGAACTTCTCTCCGGTAAGAAACTCAGGGAAGTTAAGCTTCGCCGTTGGTCCTCTGAGGTAAAAAACAGCCCGTATCGTAGGCAATCGCCGGCCGCCTCAGGAGTGGAGTAAGAGGCCAAGCCATAACCTTGTCCGCTTGTTAGGCTCTCTAATCTCCGCAACCCATTTCCCCACTTCCTCATCCTTATACCCTTGTAAGGTCTCTCTCTCTTCCTCGTCGTCCGGGCCGACTGCCACGTCAGCTATTCCGCCGCCGTCCATGGAGGATCTTAGATAATATCTTAAATCCACTCGCAAAGAATAGACATTCTAGAGAGTGTCGTGTAATTGTATGATTCTGGAATATGGTCTTCTTGAGATATCTCCTGACGTATTTCCTCGGCGGAGTCATGAAGAGCGAGACGATCGACAGATTGAATAATGTAGAGGTTGTCAGGTCGGTTTTTATGGATGACATGAGGGCTGGTGGCCAGACAAAATGCACTAGAAGATCCCTCACCGTATCAAGGTCGAGAGAAAAAAATAAGAGAGAGAAGAGAGTATGGATTTAGCATTTTAACTTTGTCTTGGTGGCTCGAGCTGGGTCAGTGATCCTTTTGGAGTTACCATCAACTATGAGAAAAAATACAGTATATAAATAAAATACAAATTGACGAAACAAAGTTTGGGTCCACGTATGCAGTTAACAGCTGTAATCTTCTGCTGTTAATTGTTTATTATATATGTATGAATGTTAACTCAGAACTTATATGAGGATGATTGTTTTTAGTGACAAGTTAGTTATGCCATGATAGATGTTGATGAACGTGAATAAGACATGCGCATATCCATAGGATAATTAGTTGTTTGTTCTCTTTTCTCGATAAACAATATTGATGTCATACCTACAATAAAACTCTCGCATGCATAAAAGTGATTTCTATTCACTGTGTGTACGAAATAAGTATATTAGCTGATTTTAGATTCCTTGATCAAATTTTATCAATCGAAAGACTATCATTTTTTTACTCCTATAATCCGGTTGAACATAACACTCTAACAGAAAAAGCGTAAAATGTGTATTTCATAGTCACGTACAATATGGTCCCATTACTCCTGCAGCAGTAGCTTTCGGATTATTAACTGAAAAGGACTGCTTATTATTGCTCTGAACGCGCTTGCCGGTTGTAATAACAATGTTTGCCCCCACGATGACAAACATGAGAAATCCAGCAGAAAATGTGTAGGTAAAATTAATAGTAAAAATAATT
>CAJHQP010012672.1:0-11398 GCA_905132765.1 Moricandia arvensis
CTTAATATTTCTTATGATGTTATTTTTAAAGGGGGCAGCTAGCAACTAGCTTGACTGGACGAACGACAACCGAGCGATTCAAAAAACTGATTGGAATCAACAACCAAATCTTAAGAAGCGTTAAAACAAAAGGGTGTGTGATCCCATCCACTCACGGAACCGATCAATTCCAACCGTTTTCGACCTAAAAAACCATAAAACTCAGTTCCTCCGGGTTCTGCAATGGCTTCTTAACCGGGGTCGCAAGGAACTACGCGGTCGACTTTAACCGGGACCTTACTAACCGGAATCATTCTGGGAAACTCCACAAACATCACTGACGTTTACAAAACTCATGCGAGACCCGAACATCAACGTCCACATTGTGTCAGCAAAAACACACGCAAAACCAAGTGCTCCGAGACGACATTCTCCCGGTTTTTTCCTCCGATTCTCGACTGTTTCTTTAGCAACGAAGAGATCTTCTGATATGCATATGAATGCTGGATAATAATGTTTGAACCTTATGAAGAGCTAAAGGGTATTTTAAGCTACGACGGCCGGAGATTTAAGATCGCTCGGAGTTTAACGTAACAAAAGAGATGGAGTTCTTGATTTGTGGAACGGAAGAAGACGATTTGGACTTTGGGGGAAACTGTTTGTGGATTCGTTAAGATTCCAGATGATGTCTTTTTCGATAGTGACAAGTGACGAGTCAGAAAATAAAATCAACTTACCACGTTGGTTTTTTTTTCTTTAATTGATTGCATCGTCCAAAACCCCCGTGGGGCGGGGGAAAAAAATTTAATTTGAAGGGGGGTTGTTTTTTGGGCAATAACATTAAAAATTAAATTAATGTTTCTTTATTTTGGATTCTTAACTTTATTCAAATTTCATATAAATTTTTCAAATTTTACCTTTTAGTTGATAAAATATAATTTGTATAATACTAAATTTATTATTGAAAAAGATAAAAATTAATTCTCCAAACAATTTTATAAATGGGTGTAAGATTATTTAGAAACTAGGAAACTCAACCCACCTCCATAATCCTAAATATAAATGTTAAAAGTACTTTCTAACTGAGTGTAATTTTGAAAAATAACTGAACGTAGATGACGATTTGGACTCGAGAAATGTTTTTGTGGTTTCCGTTTAAAATTCTTTGTCGTCCGACAAATGAAGAGTTAGAAAATAAAATCAACTTACCACGTTTGATTTTTTTTCCTTAATTGATGTGTGCTGTACCTCAACGTGACAGAAATAAAAGAGTTTCTTAGTAAAATTTAAAATAAATTAATGTTTCTTTCTAATTGAATTCTAACTTTACTTCATTTTCAAATTACCTTTCATTGATAATTTATTTCTTATAGATATTTTAAGTTTATCATTGAAAAAATAAAAGTAACTTTCCTAAATTTATAAATATTTTTAAAAATTATTTTACTAAATTTATTAAACTCCAATCACTTTCATAATATAAACCCTAAACAATAATTAAAAAACCCTAAACCTAAATATTAGGATACTTTTTAAGAAAAATACTTAAGATAAATCTAAAAAGTTTTTGTCACTAAAAACTTAAAGAAAAAAGTGATCAAAATAATTTTTATTAAAATGCTAAAATATACAGTTTGATACCTTTTGCGGTTAACTAATCTAGATTTAGAGTGATATGATGAGGTTTTGAGATGAGCTCAAAATTAAAAAAAGTTAAAAACAAAATATTAGTCTATTTGCTATCATTTTTCAATGAAGACAATTTTTGTGAAATAGTTTAAAATGAATATTTATAAAATTGTCCTATTTTAGTTGAATGCTATTTCTGTATAAAAGTATCTAATTAGTATATTTCAAACATTTCTGCTTTAAGTCATTTTATAGACTTATAAAACGTATTCGGAAATGTATAAGTTCATAGAGAACATGAATGTGTATAATTTTATAAAAGTATCTAATCAAGTAGTTTCTTTTACTTTGCATGATTATCTTATTAAATGTAAATTCACTTCCACAAAATTTCACCTTCCATTAACTCTAACTGTAAAATTATAGAGAGATAAGTGTATATTTAAAACTTTTTAATGAAAATCTTCTTGATGATTGATTATTATTTTTAAATTGCTTTTTGTAACAAGAGAGTTGGGTTCCGTCAAAGGACAGATGCACTACCGTTTCTCTCGTCCCAACACTGTCCCCCACAGCTAATTATTAATAATCAAAGATTTCACAGCTAGCATATGTATGTCACCACAATAATCAAGCTCTAAATTATTTGAATATTGGTGAAAGAGAGAGGAGACCTGAGAGGAGCAGGCTAAGCCGTAATGAGACTGCAAGAATGGAGAATTGTGAGTATTGGATTACTGTCCTTCTCTGCTGACCCGTTTTCTTCTCCCTCTCCTCAATGCTATCACATCATACACTTTGTCATTGTTGATAAACAATACAGCGTGCACAGGTGTATGTTCTTTTTCCAAAATCTACTATATGCATATATATACGCTTAATCTATATGTATTTTAAAAATAGCCTAAATCAAAAATATATAAGTATTTAGTTCACGGTTTAATGTTATTGTGTAGGTTAATATTTAGAGTGTTGAAATGATTGCAGTTTTATAAACTTATAGAAAGAGTTTTTTATAAAATATCAAAAAATGATTTAAAAATATTAGTTTTAATCTTTTATCACAAATTAAATGTATTTATGAAAATATTTATCTTTTTAAAAATAAAATTAAAATTGATAACATATTGCAAATTAAATTAGAATTCTCCTATAAACTATGTAGCACGGGGACGGCGCATCTGTAGTGTTCGTACCGCTACCGTACGTGTTCAAGGACATCACTGTACGCTTGGGACGGTTATGAGAACTTAGTGTTGAATAAGATTAGGTTTCAGCGGGACCTACTGCATTGATGTAATGTATTTTAACTGTCACTGTATGTACTTGATAGGAGTAAAATAACATGAACCAAAACACTTATAGCTAGAAGGACAAGCTGTGCTAGGAAGCCTCATCGTGCCATATCAACGCTGCCCTCTGCTCTCTTAGAAATAGACCTGGGGCGGGCGGGTATTCGCAATGAATTTTCATTGACTAAAAATTCAAATGGATGTTAAGTAACTTTGATAAAATCCATTCAGTATCGCTTGTTATTCAAAAGTATAATTTTGATTGATTATCTAATTCTAACTAAGTCTAATATTAGTGGACATGAATCTATTCATTAATCATAATGCTAGACTTTTTAAAATATTGATATTGCATCATGAGATTTCAAAATTCCATGTGATAAAATACTAGAAAACAAATAATTGTTTTTTACAAATATCTATTGAACTTCTAATCTAAATTATATGGTCCTAAAACTAATCTACATTTTGAATATAAATTATATTTTATATATTATATTATGAATATAATTATATTTATATTATGAATATAATATATTATATATATATTCATACATTACATTTTACTATAATTTCATTTTTGAATATATAATTATAGTTTATTATAATTATTTTTCTATCATTAATTATTAAAAAAAACATATGAATGATTGGAAACATAATACGGTAAAGTCGTGTTAATAATAATATTCATCTTATCATATTTATATAGTTTGTATGTATCATTATTATTTCCTTTTTAACAAAAACAACATGTTTTGAAAAGTAAAAAAAACAAATAATCATGCCATATCATTTAAAATTAATATATTTATACTTTACAAAAAGAATGATAGAAAATAGGTAATACAAATTCATAAAAGTCTATACCAATTTAAGAAGACTTATGATAAAATTTTATAAGTCAATGCATATATAGTTTCAAAATCTACATAACTTTAAAAATCTATCAACTCTTAAAATTACCAAACTCTACATAAATTCATCTCCCAATAACCCTCCCTAAAACTTCTTTCCTATAGTTCTTTTTTATTTTTAGTTTGCAAAATAGACATATTATAGTAAGCTATATTTAATTATGTTATATTCACTATATAGTTTTGTAATTTTATTAATATTTATATTTTTACTAGTATATATATATGCCGTATTTCGTATCCATATTTTTTAAATTTTACTGTTTTTTGTCCCCATTTCTGTTCCCGTATCCGTTCCGGTGTAGCATAGCCTTAAAATTCATACATCCAATTAAATATACCCATAATATCATTAAAAACAATAGATATGTGTATAGTTCCACAACTAAAGAATAGTAACCATTAAAAAAAATTATTGTAGATGCTATTAATATTATTAGAATCATTGCTCTACATTTACATTTCAATATAATTTTTATGCTAGTATCTATTCTATTAAAATAGAAGTCATGACTCATTTTATGTGTGATTTTTTTATTTGGACCATCATTTAGAAACCTTTAATAAAATGTATTTCATTAAAACTAATGATAAAATATTTGTAACACTTTAATCATAATATCTTTTGACATCTTTTTATTTAAATATAAATATATATTAAAAATTATAACAAATCTTTTGAAAAAGATTTTATCAAGATCTCAACATTAAAAATTATGTAAATATTTAATTAATTTCGAATTATATAAAATATAATTATAGATTAATATACATTCAATTATATTTTATAAAATGAAAAATAAAAATCATTGTACTTTTATAAAATGAAAAATAAAATTATATACTTATATATATACAATAATATAACATACAAATAAACATAAAAATTGCTAAACGGTAATATAAATTTGAAATCCGGATCAAAATTTAGTAGATATTAAATATAAAACAATTTTAAAATATGATTTTTCTTATATATTTTAATTTATTTAGTAATTAAATTCAAATCGAATAAGATAAAATATAAAATGTAAAACTATAAAAGTATTGTGTTTGTAATAATTATACAAACATTTAAATATATGAATAACATATAGTTATACTACAAAGTTAGGTTTATATAATAAAGTTTATCAGTAAACTTATTATAATCTGGTGTTATATATTATCTAATTTTATAATAATGTTTGAATTATTATAGTATTATTGGTCATGCGGGTTCTTTTTATACTCAAGTTATAGTTTATATAATAAAATTATCAATAACTTAATATAATTTTGTGTTATATATTATCTAACCTTATAATAATGTTTATGTGGCTTATACTATTATTACTATAAATTTTTATAGGAAATTTATTTTAAAAAATTGTAATATAACAATACTATTTTACATAATTTTGTTTTAAAATTTGAAATATATGAAAATTAAATTGCACATATATGATAAACGAGTAAAAATTTTGGCATATATACAATAATATATTATCTACATAAACAAAAAAATTAAAAATGATAATCTAATTTTTGCAATCCTAAATCAGAATTTAGTATAAATTAAATATAAAATAATTAAAATATGAATATTACGTATATATTATTTATTTAATAATCATATGAAATCAATAAAATAAATATTAATAAGAATGAATGAAACATTTGATATTAACATATAAAATAAAATTAACATATATATATATATATATATTATCTAAATAAACATTGAATATTTACTAAATGTATCTAACTTTGAAATCCAAACAAATTTAATATAATTTAAATATAAAATAATTTTAAAATATGATTTATGTATATGTTAACATGTATACTATAGAATTATTGTGTTTGTAATAATATATAAACCTTTTAATATATGACTAATGTTACTAATGATGAAAAACAAAATCTATGTATATTAAAAAAGAAACAAAACCCGCGCGTTGCGCGATCAAATTCTAGTTTTCTATTTAGTATAAAATCTGTAGAGATCTATAGTAAATTAATTTAATTATAGACATATTCCTTTAGTATTCTATGTTATAATACATTCTTGAAGTAATATGACACTCGGTGAGATGACATACTTATGGCAAATTCTCTCATTTCACAACTTTCAGTTCCATGTTAAAATCAACTCAAAAATAAATTGTTCTAACCTTTTGAGAAGCGTATTATTGTGATCTTGCAAGGCCTTATCCTAAAATAAAAACAAGTAAATTTATATATCCAAAATCAATTGTTTTGATGATTTAATTAATTGCTACACTTTAGTAAATAAGACCATAACAAAATTCACTTTAACTAAACTCAAGTTTTGATTCTAAAGCTTTATCTTCATATGTAACTGCATGTATCAACGTATTTTAGAATTGTTAATATGTGTTCAAATCTTAAAATATTAACTTTTTAAATACAGAAGAAGTATATATAATATAAATAAAAAAATGTATCAAATTTACAATGTTTGGGAAACGAAAGAATCATTAAATAACGTTTATACAACTCCACCATACAATCCAAACCAGCTGCCGCCTAAACATCAACCGAACCGGACACAAGATTCATCATCAGTGGCCAAAACCGTGAATCTTAGGTACGTGGAGAGAAGAAAACAAGAAGAAGAGGAGGAGCACGCGGAGAAGACTGAGAACTGTTGCCGGGAACCACCGTTGGAAGAAAAGGGTAAGTGTCAGGAGGAGCATGACACAATTGTCTCCATAAAGTAGATCCTACGAGGAAAAGCCCATCCTTTCTCAAACGTAAAGGTTGCTTGATCTTTACGGAACAAAATCTCTGACTGCACATTCCCAAGAGGCCCTGCTTCTGATAAAAAATCATTATAGAACTTCACTCCCCATAACATAGCCGTATCATCTGCAAAAACACACAAAGAATCAAATCTTTATGATCACCACAGAGAGTGAGAGAGAGTATGTGTGTCAGTGTTTACTTAGTCCAGCATAAGGAGTGAGAGATTTGTAGTTGATGCTAAAGATATGAGTGATGTTATCTAGATTTGGATGTTCAGCAACCATGTTCCACTGCGAGTAGTCAAGGCTGATTTTTTGTTTATTTTGGTTCTTGAACTTACAACATAGCCATCAGGAGTCCAACTCATGACATCCCATTTGATTGTAATGTTGCCTTCTGGATCAAGTGCATCATATGCTTCTGCAAAAACCATTTCAAGAAAACTCTGTTTTCTACTGATCCAGATCTGCTCACATATTGTGAAATATGCATCAAGTTTTGACCTTTACAGGAAAGTTTCTATTTTGGTATCATAGAAACTTGAAACATAGGAAAAGTAACTAATATGGGAAGCTGAAAAAGGTTTTGAGTTAAAGAAACAGAGCAAAAGAAAACAGAGTAATGTGATTAGAAAGTGAATAAGATGTGACCTGTGGAAGTGAAAGAAGAGGAAGAAATCAAGAAGACGATCCATTAAGATATATGTAATTATACAATAGTTATGGACTAAGATTATAAATATTCCTTAATAGTTTTAGGGTTTTATATATATAGTTTAGAGACTAATTTGTAAAGGAACAAGAAATAATACAGAGAAATTTCAGATCTTTTATGGTATCAGAGCCATGGTTGAATTTTCTTGTTCATTGTTCGCGGGAAAGCGATTATTGACTTCGGTTACTGTTCACGACGGCCACTGTTCACGACGGAGTTACTGTTCATCGGCGTTACTGTTCATCGGCGTTACTGTTCACGGAGTTACTGTTCACAGTGTTACTGTTCACGGAGTTACTGTTCACGGAGTTACTGTTCGCCGGTTTTCACCGGTTACTGTTCACCGATTTTGGATTTGTTGATTTTGAGATTTGTGAATCGATCTCGAAACTGTTTGGGTCTGTTGAGTGTTTGTTTGGTTAGTGGATGATGGAAGAGAAGATTTTTGATAAGAATAGATTTGCGGAAAGCAATCTTAGAGGTGTTGTTGAAGAAGTTGCGGAAGGCGCTTCACTGAGACAAGAGAGTTCAATGGCACACACACCGGTTGTGTCGCACACAGTTACGATGCAAATTAATTCCCATGCCAAAAATGATTTGAAGAAAGAGCAATGGGAACATATTTTGAGTGATCCTTGTTTAAAATCAGAGTCAGCTTATTTTTCCAGTGAAAAAAGGTTCATGGATAAGTGGATAATTGATAGTGGAGCTTCACATCATATGACAGGTATGTTGAGTTCTCTTGTTGATGTCCATAGAGTCTCACCGTGCTTGGTTGGATTACCTAATGGAAAGAGTGTAGTTGCTGATAGAGAAGGAAGTGTTGTTTTGACAGAGAAGTTGAGGTTGACACGAGTTCTTTTTGTGGAAGATTTAAAGTGTAGTCTTATCTCTGTGTCACAGTTGATTGATGAGTTGAGTTGCATTGTATTATTTTCGAAGACAGGATGTCTTCTATATGATGCTGGTGTGCAGATGGTAATTGGAACTGGCGAAAGAAGAGAAGGATTGTATTTTCTTCAAGGTATCAAATATATTCGAAGTGTCAGAAAAGAGGTTAAGGTGGAATCTTTAGAAGTTTGGCATAAGAGGATGGGACATGCCTCTGAAAGGTAATTAGAAAGTTACCTGGTGTTGATAGTGGAAGTAATGGAGTATCTGGGTGTGACATATGCTTCAAAGCGAAGCAATGTCGAAGTGAGTTTCTGCTGAGTTCGAGCAAAAGCAAAGAGTGCTTTGAGATGATACATTGTGATTTATGGGGACCGTATCGGACACCTAGCTTGAATGGTTTTTCTTACTTCCTTACGATTGTGGATGATTATTCTAGAGCTGTTTGGGTGTTTCTTCTTGTGGACAAGACTCGAGTTGAAAGATGTATAATGGATTTCTTTGCTTTAGTTCAGAGACAATTTAATAAGCAAGTGAAGATAGTACGAAGTGATAATGGTAGTGAGTTCTTGAGGATGAGAGATTACTTTTATAGAGTAGGAGTGATTCACCAGACATCGTGTGTGGGTACACCCCAACAAAATGGAAGAGTTGAGAGGAAACATAGGCATATACTGAATGTCGCACGAGCTTTGAGATTTCAAGCGAGTTTGCCTATAGAGTTTTGGGGTCACTGTGTGTTGGGTGCATCACATTTAATCAACAGGACACCGTGTGAGATACACAAAGGGAGAAGCCCTTATGAGATTTTGTTTGGTAAGGCTCCTACATATAGTGATATACGAATTTTTGGATGTCTTGCATACGCTCACAATCAGAATCGTCATGGAGATAAGTTTGCTAGTCGAAGTAGAAAGTGTGTTTTTATTGGTTACCCTTATGCGAAGAAAGGGTTGGACAATGTTGGATTTGGAAACTAGAGAAGAATTTGTCTCTCGAGATGTATCTTTTATCGAAGATAAATTTCCTTTCTTTGAAGCTCATAGAGAACCAAACGGGTCTATACATGATGGATTAAATCATATTTCTCATTTTATGGATGAGTCTAGATTTGAGAGGAGAGTTGAAGAAGCTGTTGGAATAAGTGACACAGTGGATGATATAATGCCTGAAGAAGTCACAAGAGTTGTTGCAAATGATGTGGATCAACCAATAACTGTGTCAGAGGAAGCGACTGAGAATGAAACAGAGCAAGTAGTTGTGACCCATGGGGAGACAGAAACACAATCTGAACCTACAAGAGAAACACATGTGGAGACTGATGCATCAGATACAATGTTAGGACGAGGTATGAGAAAGAAAGAAGCTTCTGTCAGGTTACGTGATTATGTGGTTAACACAGTGGTTCCTGCTCCTATGTCTTTATATACGATGAATCCAGATGGCAGTTCAAAATATGGAATTGAGAACTTTGTGAATTGTGATAGATTTTCTGAGTCACATAGATGTTTTTTGGCTAGTGTCACTGCAGGGACTGTGCCAAAGACATTTGCTGAAGCAATGAAATGTCCAAGATGGCGAGAAGCAATGAGAGTTGAGATCGAGGCCCAAGAGAAGAATAAGACATGGTCAACTGAATTTTTACCTTATGGCAAGCGGGTGATTGAATGCAAGTGGGTATTCACAATAAAGTATAATGCAGATGGATCGATTGAAAGGTATAAGGCTCGACTTGTTGCTTGTGGTAATCGACAAGAAGAAGGAGTTGATTACAAAGAAACGTTTGCCCCTGTGGTAAAAATGAGTACAATTAGATTGGTTCTTCAGGTTGCTGCAGGAAAGAACTGGGAACTTCATCAGATGGATGTACACAATGCATTTCTTCATGGAGACTTGAAAGAAGAAGTGTATATGAGGCTACCGCAGGGGTTCAATGCTTCTGCAAAGGGAATGGTATGCAGGTTGCACAAATCTTTGTATGGTTTGAAACAAGCTCCGAGATGTTGGTTTGCCAAGCTTTCAGAAGCTCTTTTGAAGTTTGGTTTTGCACAGAATAAGTTAGATTATTCACTCTTTTCATTGGTGAATGCTAAAGTTCAGTTGCATGTTCTGGTATATGTTGATGATCTGGTGATAACAGGAAATTCATCAGAAGCTATTCAGGAGTTCAAGGGATATTTGAGTAGTTGTTTTCATATGAAGGATTTGGGAAAACTTAAGTATTTCTTGGGAATAGAAGTTGCACGCAGCAAAGAAGGTATTTATTTATCCCAGAGGAAATATGTGCTTGATATTATTTCTGATGTTGGGTTGTTGGGTGGTAAACCAGTGGAGTTTCCTATAGAACCGAACCATCAGTTGGGACGGTCTGAAGAGAAGGTGCTTGATGATCCAGAGAAGTATCGAAGATTGGTTGGGAGATTAATTTATTTGGCTGCGACTAGGCCTGATATTGCATATTCTGTTCACATTTTATCTCAGTTTATGCAAAAACCAAGAGAGGATCACTGGTTAACTGCACTGAGAGTTGTTCGTTATTTGAAAGGTTGTCCTGGAATGGGAATTTTATTAAAAGCTGATTGCAATTTTCATCTCACAGCGTGGTGTGACTCTGATTGGGCTGGATGTCCTATTACTAGGAGGTCTGTGAATGGTTGGTTGGTACAGTTGGGATCCTCTCCTGTGTCTTGGAAGTCAAAGAAGCAGGATGTGGTGGCTCTTTCGTCAGCTGAAGCAGAATATAGAGCTATGGTTGCTGCACTGAAGGAACTGAAGTGGATTAAGGGTGTGTTATCATCTATGGGTATTGCACACTCGGGTGCTATGGATATGTATTGTGATAGTAGGTCTGCTCTACATATTGCAGCTAATCCTGTGTTTCATGAGAGGACAAAACATGTGGAGTTAGATTGTCATTTCATCAGGGATGATATACAAGCAGGGATTTTACGCACGAATCATGTACCAACAAGGGATCAATTGGCAGATGTCTTTACGAAAGCGCTTGGAGGACGTCCTTTTCAAGCGATCTTGCCCAAGTTGGGCATTCGAGATCTCCATGCTCCAACTTGAGGGGGGGTATTAAGATATATTGTAATTATACAATAGTTATGGACTAAGATTATAAATATTCCTTAATAGTTTTAGGGTTTTATATATATAGTTTAGAGACTAATTTGTAAAGGGAACAAGAAATAATACAGAGAAATTTCAGATCTTTTACAC
>CAJHQP010012673.1:0-11396 GCA_905132765.1 Moricandia arvensis
TTTTACAACAGAATTTAATATATATGAATTTAATATAACTAGTTATAAAAATTATACGAGAAAAAGAGTAAAAGGAAAAGATATCATTGCAGTAATATTTGTTTTTCTAATCATTTTTTGGGTTTTGGTTCCAAATATACATAAAACATAATTGATAATTTTTATGACCGTAGATCAGTGCCGGTCCTGAGATATATTGAATCCAATATGAAATTAAAAATATATGGCCCAGTTGATTTTTTTTTAAATATTAAAACTTAGAATTAAAAATTATAATATTCCTGAACCTATAAAAGTATCAGTTCTGCAAATGATAGTTTTATATACAATAAAAGAGAAAAAATCAAACATTTATGATGTTATATGTTTGAAAAGCTCATAGAACTCATTTTTGCTTTCTTATGCTAACAACAAAAAAAATATATATAAGCCCAAAACTATATAGATAAATTGTAGGCTCCATACCAATATTTCTAAGGTATGTGCTCAAGCCCAGGCCGGTTGTAGATAGAAACTAAAAGTAAAGACACACACTAAAGTCCAACTAATCATCTTTTATATTTTAATTAAAAAGTTTCACTGTTTGGCTGGAAGAAAATGAAACCATGTTTTAAGTTTCATTAAAAATTCAAACCATAATTAGCCATCAGTATAGATTTTTTTTTAAAAAAATTAATTAGTTTTTTCCATATATTCCAAACTTTAAAACGGATTTTTTTCTTCAGATTATAATGAGAAATTAGATAATACAATAATAGTTTTAAAAATATTTTTAAATAAGCGCATTAGCAAAATAGTGTTGTGAATTAAAATAAATAAATTTATGTGTTGTATTACTTCATAAGTAATTTGATATATATATATATATATAATACACAAAAATTAAAGAAATATTTAGATATAAATATATCTAAAATCTTTTAAATAGATTTTAACAGTAAAATTTTAAACGCAAAGGTGTACCCCAACTCAAATCAAATGTAAAATTAACTTAAAAGGCTAGTGAAATTACAAACATCATCTCATGACTAAACAAAAAACAGTATTGTAGTTTACTATTATAACCCAACGAATGAAAATACTTTCAAGGAAGTCTTCTCATGAGAAGACTTTTCTAAGACTTCTGAAAGTAGTCTCATGATGTAGATTTTAGAAGACTTACCAGGAAATGTTCTGTAGAAAGTCAAATTCTGACACAGATCAGTCAAGTGAAACTAACATGTTATCCTGGAAGATTTTCAAGGAAGTCTTCTCAAATTAACATATGTTTCTCAGGGAAGTCTTCACAAAAAAATTTTTGTCAACAAAGAAAGTTGGAAAACTTCAACGAAAGTCTTCTCTAAAAACACACAGAAAGTCAATTGCAAAACTAATCTATACTTTGACCAGAAGACTTCATGAAAGTCTTCTCGCGAACAAATCTTGGTAAACAATTCGATTCTTAACTTAAACCACTGAGAAAACTTGCTTAGTTCTCCAAGCACAAAAAACTTCACCACGACATCTAATCAATCGTTAATGACCAGTAATCATGAGCTTGAATGGTACATGAACCTTAAAAACTGTAGAATAAAAAATTTGGGTTTTGGATAAATAGAGAGAAATTGAGAGAGATGTAGCTTTTATGGATAAGATATGATATATAATGAGTGAAAAACTATTTTTGATGCATTAAAGTTTCATATTGATTGTTCATGGTTGTTGGATGAATTGATGGCAGTGACATTTTCATGAATAATTGATGAAAATGAGGATGATATTTTAAAAAATAAATAACGATATTTTCGTGAATAATCAAAACTTTTGGAATAAATAAAACAGTCAAAATTACAAAAAAAATATTGAGTTAATTTTGTGTTTAACTTCAAATTTGAATCAATTATTTAATTATCTTTCACTTTCATCCTCATATCATTTACTTCACAAAATCTTTATGTGGCTGCGGTCCATTATTATGTACGGTAATCACCATTGAACAAACACGTATCTCACCTTAACATCTTCTAAAACTTTCCAGTTTCTTTTTCACTATACAACTCGATTTTATTTAATGTTAACTTCGACTCAACAACTCTTTTTTTTCTTCACAGCAACTTAAATAGTGAAAATAGAGGCTTTTATTCATTTTTAATAATTTTAAATGATTTCATATTAAAACTGTGAAAATACACATAGATTAAATTTTAAATTTTAAATTCTATTATCTTTATGTCATTACTATTAAATTTTAGATTTTATATATAAAACAAAACATGATTTTATTTATTTATGTATAACATTATTTTTTTTAAGGAAACGTGATTCCAAAACGTAATCGTAATTTTCCAATGCATTTTTAAATATAATATTTTAAAAACGTTTTGGAAGCGAAATTCATAAGCTTTCACAAGTTTTCAATTCCAATTCCGATTATGATTTCAAATCAGGAAACGGACATCCGATTTCCCCCTCTCCTCGAGTGAATCTCCTCTCGTTTCACTCGAGTTATTGAAACCTCTCGTAACCGGTCGATCATTGTGTAGGCACGAAAGCTTGGAGAGATGGGTCACCATTAGAGCTCGTAGATCCAACTGTTGGAGAAAGTTATGACAGCAATGAAGTAACAAGATGCCTCCATATCGCGTTGTTATGTGTTCAAGAAAATCCTATGGGTCGTAACAGGTAAAGACTTGGAGTCAGGTCAATCCACTGGCAAATTTGTTCCTTTATCAGTGATGCAACAAATAGTGATTTTGATCCTCGTTAATATCAATCTTGATGTTATATACTATGGTTCTTGAGCTTTCAAGCCATCATGACTTATAAAACTAGTTGTTTAGAAAAAAGAAAAACTAGTTGTTTATCATTGATGCTCTAGGACAAACAGAGTAAACTTGATCAGTGCCTCGGCTTAGGAGGGAGGACAACTGGACAAGGGGCGTGCGACCAGTTTCATCCTAAGGTGGTGTTATTCATTGTAGATATCAAATTCTACTCCATAGGATTTAAAATGTCTAATATTTTGAATGCTTCATTAATAATTTGTAATTTTTTGTTACATTCAAACTAATAAATTTTAAAGTAGAGAAGATTTAAAAATTATTTATTTTAATTTATCAATTCAAATACGTCAGATTTTAGAATAATTCACTGCTGATTTGAATAAATATCAGTATATCTACAAACTATATATGATTTCTATCATAACAATTATAGATATTATAAGAATATTTAAATTCCAAGCAATTGAATATTATCATTGACAAATTTTTTCTCAAAGTAAACAAAATAATGAAAACTGTAGAGAGAAAAAAAACTATAAATCTGTGAGTTTTTTGGAATTAAAATATAATAATTTATTATTGTCAATCAAAAGAGCATTAAAGATGATATGGAGTCAAATAATACATATTGAAACTGAGGAATACATAGCTTTTTTGTTGTTGGAAGAAATATAGGCGATGAAAAATAACGAGAGAATGAAAAATAATCAATAAATAACAAAGGAAAATATTGGAGATTGGGCCAATTTTAACTGGAAACATGGCTTCACCATGAAAGACTCGTACCTGTTTTATTAAATGAAGAAGAAAATGTGATAAGTGAGTGATAACTCTAAGAGTTGATTTTTCAACTGAATTTTTTTGAGTAAAGTTAGGATTGTGATTGCTAAAATTTATTCGCAGAAGTAATAACAAAATCATTCAGCGGTTCAACAACTCCTTTCCGAACAAATTGATAATCCATACATGAACAACACTGAATTTAACTGATTAAATCTTATATTGAATAACAATAGATTTAAATTCCATAAAATAATATTTTTTTTTTGATAAAAAAAAAAAAAAGATTTTTTAGAACTTTAAAGTACTTTTATTAATTAGTGTTAATGAATTGTATACTTTTAAAAAAACACTAATTGCAAATACTTAAACTGTTTATTTCTTATTGGTTAATAGTTATTAACATAAAATAATATTATAAATACAAAAAACCATTAACACTTGATTTAAATTCTTAGAATAAAATATTTTAAATACAAGAATCAATAACATTAAGTTTATAAAAAGAAATTAAATTTAACTATTGAATAACAATAAATTGTCTTTCCATTTAAATTTTTATTAAAACCATCAACAAATAACACCTCCTAAATATTTGTTTTGTAATAGTTATAGATAACTCTAACAATTTATATGTTCATCTTTTATGTTTGATAATAAAATACTCCCTCAGTTTGTTTTTAGATGATGCTTTGGAACATTACACACAAATTTTGGCCACTTACACAATACTTATTTTAACTTTTTAAATATACTTGATTTACTTTACCAATTATTACGACAGATCATGGAAAAAGTTAAAAAGCCAAAATTTGTTATATTTTGCCAGTTTTGGAAACGTCAACTATATTGATACAAAATAAAAATATTCAAACGTCATCTAAAACGAACAAAGAGAGTATATATGATAAAAAAGTAAAAAAAATTAAAAATATAGGTAGAAATAAAATCAAATTAATTAAATTTTAAAGGTAAATTATAAATATTGGTTCTAGCATCCAGATTAAAATTGAGTCGGTTTTTAAACCATGATTAACCTAGTCTTTTAATACAAAGTTTTTAATTTATGATTTGACATTTTTTTTAAATTGTTCAACTAAGAAACATCTCTTATTTAAGATATGGTTTTTAATTATCTTAGTTAAAAGCTGAAAAATGTTTTTTTAAGAAATCGAAAAACTCCACCCTAAAAATCAAAGGTTAATAATGCCATTAGAATCCGTCTAAAGTCGAGCCAACCATGCTTGTAGCGTGGTCATCGTATGATAAAATGTGGTTATATTATGTGACATAGAAGTCAAGAAACATTAATGTAGTCTAGACTTTTGACTATTCAAATCATGTACCATAAAGAGAAGGCTTTACTTTGACCTTGTATTTAATAGTCGTCACCAGCTATGAAGAAATCTTAGACCATGTATATCAGCGTCTCTTAGAATGAGGTTCTTAACTTAATTGACTCTTTTTTTTTATTTTTTTTTGTTAAGAGACGGCTCTTAAGACTCTTATTTAAGAGACGTCTCTTAGGTTTTCTTAGTTAAAAGTTAAGAAACGTATTTTAGAAAAGTTAAGGACCTCTGCTAAGAGACCTCCAATGTACATGCTCTTAATAGTAAGGCCTAGACATTCAAGTGTACGAGCCATACTTGGGTCGGATTCAAATTGGATTCAGGTCGATTTTTAATGGGTTTGGATCTTTTGGATATTAGGCATTTAAACTTAATTAGGTACTTTTGAAATTTTGGTCAGGTTTGGGTCAATTTTTGTCGGTCTAGATCAATTTTAGTTTAAAATTAAAATACATGTACCTGTAATTTTTGGTATATTTCATATTTGGGTTGTTTAGGGTATTTACAACCCGAAAATGATCTGAAGTACCTAAATTGAACCGGAGAATTCAAAATATACCAAAAACCCAAAAAACCTAAAGTTTTACCCCAATGTCTGAATTATATTTATTAAAATTATCCGAAATCCGAAACTATATCCAAAATCCGAACCTGAAACTTTAAAACTATCTAAAAGAGCAAAAATATACTGAAATATCTATATATACCAGACCGCATAATCGAAACTTAAAAACATATGTTACTTATTATTTTGGATTTATTTATTTTAAGTTTTAAATTTTTTATTTTATTTAATTGTAGAGTAAATATGATCGGATAATTGAGTATTAAGACAAAACTGATCAAGTTATTAATACCTCCAATAAAAACTCATAATGGATTCGTGTCCACCACTAATGTCCACAATGAAAATATTCAGCGCTTTCAATCAAAATCTAATTAACACTAAAAGCGTGAAGAAAACGTTATACTATGGTAGTGATTGGTAACATAACTGGGTGCGTATTTGATAAGGTATTTTTCAATTAAGCTTTCAGTTACCAATCAAACCTTTTCTTAAAGGCCTGGACGTATTTGAAGCAAAACCGCAAATGTCAAAAATTACAATAACTTTTTTTGTTTGTTCGACTTTATGCATAACCGCATACGTGAAAAATTAAACATCCATTATAGTGTGATATGTACTGTTGATGTGCGTTTCTTTCAACTATTTTTTATTATTTATGACCTTTGGTTGTTTTTAGGGATCGTTGTTTTTATAACACTGTCACAACTAAAATATAGTATGTTGTTTGGTTTTATTTATTGATACAACTATATAAACTAAAATTTATATATTTACTCAAAATATTATATTAATGTAATTATCGAACAAATTTTTCAAATAGACCTTTTTAAAGTTTTTGTCACAAAATAGATCTTAAAAAAATAGCCAAAATATTTTCTTTTATTTTAATTTTTTTTATTTTTTTTTCTAATTTTAGACTCCACTTCCAAAACTCTACCCTATAACTCTAAACCATAAGTCTAGATTAGTCAATCCAAAGAGTATAAATGTACTTTTACACTCTTTAATAATTTTTTTGGTCATTTTTCTCCTTAAATATTATTTTTGGGACAAAATTTTTTTAGTTCTATCTTAGAATATTCTCTTATTTAAATTCTGATAATATATACTGAATCCATATGTTTTTATCTGAAACTAAGAATATTAAACCATATCAAAACCAAAATTCTTTCAATAATTTATTTAAAATAATTATAATTATATGTATTATTATGAACCACCTGAAATACTCAAAATTATCAAAATTTGAATCAGTTTTTTTTTAATATTAAAAAATATCTTATGAATATAAATAAAAATATGATGATATTATCACTAAATAAAAATATTAGTTTTAATTATATTAATATATTAATTTAACATTATATTTATACCAAACCGCATTATTTTCTATCAAAACTGCACTACTTTTTTTATCAAAACCGAACTTGTCCCACATAACGCACGAACCACACTTGAACCATACCGGACTAATTCCATACCGCTTATTTTATCAAATCCGCTGTTACCATTAGGGCATGTTTAATGCAGGTCCCTTAAGTTGGGTCCCTTAGCGTACAGTCCCTTAACTTTTAACTAAAAACGCTAAGGGACGTCCCTTAAATAAGGGATTTAAGGGACGTCTCTTAGCGTTTTTAGTTAAAAGTTAAGGGACCGTACGTTAAGGGACCCAACTTAAGGGACCTGCATTAAACATGGCCTTAGGACCCTATATTTTATAAGTGTGAGCTTCATGCTGGTGAAACCAAAGTAAGTTGAACCATGTCTTCTTGCATCTTCCTTTTCCTTTTCTCCTTCCTCACTAGTTACGTAGCTTCTGCTCAACAACCTGACCTGTTTGTCCGAATACAACAATAAACAGCAGTCACTTTACGGACAATCGCATAACCGTTTTGTCCTCTCTCCAAAACGCTTCACACTCCACCGGATTCCAAAACGCAACGGCAGGACAA
Organism: Moricandia arvensis; assembly: GCA_905132765.1. Lineage (NCBI taxonomy): Eukaryota > Viridiplantae > Streptophyta > Magnoliopsida > Brassicales > Brassicaceae > Moricandia > Moricandia arvensis. The sequence goes on from CAJHQP010012673.1 coordinate 7,412, forward strand.
GCCCCCAACAAGGTGAACGGACTTTTCCTTTGCCGGGGCGACATCTCACCGGAAGTTTGTCGTAACTGCACAGCGTTTGCCGTCTACCAAATCCAGGAGAAGTGTTCAAATGGGAATGAAGCCGTTATCTACTACGAGAGTGTATGCTTAGATACTCTCACAAGAACATTTCTCTGTCCTTTCACTCGATGGAGGATTTACCGGGTTGAACGGTAATAACATCTCGTCCAATCAAGAACACAGTTTCCGAGTAGCACTGTCGTCCTTCTTGAACCGAGCAGCGTCCGAAGCAGCGAACAACTCTAGAAAATTCTCCACGAAAAGGCTACTTTTACACCAGTCCAGACTTTGTACGGCTTGGCTCAGTGCACTCCTGATCTTACTAGACGAGACTGCTTGACTTGTTTGCGATCCTGTATCAATCGAATGCCTCTTTATAAATACGGAGCGCGAGTTCTCTTGCCTAGTTGTAATATGAGGTACGAACTTAACTTGTTCTACAATGAAAGAACACCACCACCACCACCACAACCACTGCCTGTTTCATCTCCTCCACGATCTGGTAAACTCCCTTTGTTTTTTTCTTTCTTTCTCAAGATTAGCAATATTGTTGGCAAATGATGTTTGATACACAGGAAAAGGCTGGAATTCAAATGTGTTAGCCGTAGCCATTGTTGTGCCTATTATAGTGGGTTTTCTGCTTTTTTGGAGCTTGTTATTGCTTCCTTGCAAAGAGGGCAAATAAGACTTTGATACTGCACCAGACTTTGATGGTAAAGATTTGAATGGTTAACATCGGGTTAGATCAATTTGTTATTATTTTTCTCCTGATTAGTATAATGACTTTCATTTTTGCAACAGGAGATGGGATAACAACCATAAAGTCGTTGCAACTTGATTAATAGAACAGTTCAAGCTGCAACAGATAATTATTCAGAAAATAATAAGATTGGTCAAGGTGGATTTGGTGAAGTTTACAAGGTACTATAATTACTTTGATTCTTTAGCTGCGCCAGAGGTTGTGTACTTTCTATATAACGTTTGGATAACAAGATGATGCTGATGAAAACGGATAGGGGACATTTTCAAATGGGACTGAAGTTGCAGTGAAGAAGCTTTCAAAATCGTCAGAACAAGGTGACATAGAATTCATGAACGAGGTTGTTGTTGTTGCAAAGCTTCAGCACAGAAACTTGGTTAAGCTTCTCGATTTTTCTCTAACCTAAAAGAAAGAATATTGGTCTACGAGTATGTGCCCAACAAAAGCCTTGATTACTTCCTCTTTGGTCAGTTGAATTTATTACCTTTGTTTCAATTATTTGGGTTGCAAATCTTGAGAATTAACTTAAATTCATGGATGTGTGTACGCTAGATACTGCAAAGCAAAGCCAACTTGACTGGACTCGACGATACACAATCATTGAAGGGATTGCTCGGGGGATTCTATATCTTCATCAAGATTCACGACTCACAATCATACACCGTGACATTAAGGCGAGTAACGTACTCCTAGATGCGGATATGAATCCAAAACTTTCTGATTTTGGAATGGCAAAGATCTTTGAAATTGAACAAACACAGGGGAACACAAGCAGAATAGTTGGTACCTAGTAAGTCCTAAATTCTCATAAGTGAAGTTTGTCAAACATGATTTTGCCAATATACCAAAGTTTTGTTGTGGATTGTAGTGGTTACATGTCTCCTGAATATGCAATGCATGGCCATTTCTCAATGAAATCAGATATCTATAGCTTTGGTGTGTTAGTTCTTGAGATTATAAGTGGTAAGAAGAACAGCAAATTCTACGAAATTGGCGGTGTGCATGACTTGGTCACATATGTAAGTTTAATGGCAACCAAGTTGTATATTTACCTCTCTTGCAATAAACAATTGTCCCAATAACTGAATGATTGATATTCTAGGTTTGGAGGCTTTGGAGTAACAAGACAACGTTAGACATTGTGGATCCAGCTATTATAGATAATTGCGAAAAGAGTGAAGTGGTTCGATGCATCATATCGGACTTTTATGTGTTCAAGAAGATCATATAGAGCGTCCCACCATGAAAACCATTTTAATGATGCTCACTAGTAATACAGTAACTTTACCCGTGCCTCGACAACCAGGGTTTTTCGTTCAAAGTAGACCCAGGACAGACCCGCTTGATCAATCTAGGACAAACAGCTCTATTCCAGAGTCTTTCGATGATGCGTCCATCACTGAGTTATTTCCTCGTTGAGTATGGTGTTTACCTTCAAGTTTGAGCCAGATGGTAGTTACATATATAAAGAGATTGTCAACATGGTTTATTTTTAAGTTGAATTACTAAACATGATGGGGATGGATGTAAATGTGATTTTATCTATCAATGATGCAACAATTAGCGATTTAGATCTCGTTAAATACCAATCTTGATGTTCAATATTATGGCTCTTGAGTCAGTCTTCAGGCGTTTAGCGCTCAAGTCCCCATACGTTTCTTTCTCAGATAATATCTTACTCTCATTGTCATTCTGTGTGCATGTACTTTTGTACTCGTTCTTCTTAACTAATATCTGGTGAATCTTGTATCAGTTTGGTTAATGTTTCACGCACCTAGGCACTGTTTTCAGACTCAATGGCACATATGATAATTCCGTGCCTCTTGGTTCCATGTCATGGCTTCTTCAATGCTTAGTTTCAGATATATGCCTTGCCTCGGGGTTGCTCAAATGCGGGCTCAATATTATTATAGCCTCGGGACCAAAAAAATTAATTTTAAATTTAATATTTTAAATTTTTTTTTTTATTAACCAGGTGTTGGGCTTACGTCCCACCACATAGGCCGGTGCCAGCCTTTGTCTGTACCTTTTACGGCCCTGGACACACCTCCCCCGCCCGAGTGTCGAACCCGCAACCTCAGAGCCGAAGCCCAGAAGCCACTGGACTAACTCGTCCGGGTTTTTACTAAATTTTTTTTTTTGAAATATTTTATGTAACATTAAACCATATAATTTGTTACAAAAAAAATTATACGAATTGTATAAATAATAAAATCTTAGATTTTGATCATCTGGGCACTAAGTTCTATGTTAAATTCAAGATTCTCATTGACTTCCAATTTAAAATTAATGATCGATAAATGAATTAGTCATAACCTTTCAAATATTACTTCATTACTTCTTAACTATTAATTTGAGACTTTTATTTACTAACACTCATTCTCACCCAAAACATAAGTAATTGTAAGAACAACATCTACATCATTAGATGGCATTATACCCTAAGAACGTTAAACTAAGCTTCTGCTCAAAACCCTAATTTTCTATCCCGGTCTTGTCCGAATACGACAACATATTCAAGGAACAGTACTTACTTCACTAATATCAAAGTCCTTTTGTCCTCTCTCTCATCTCGAAAGGCTTCATACTCCACCGGCTTCCAAACTCAACGGCAGGACAAGCCCCCAACATGGTCACCGGACTATTCCTCTGCGAGGAAACAGCTCACCTGATGTTTGTCGTAACTGCGTAGCCGTTTCCGTAAACGAAACCTTAACACTGTGTCCGAATGGGAAAGAAGCGGTTATCTATTACGACGAGTGTACGCTTAGATACTCTCACAAGAATATTTTCTCTATTCTTACATACGATGGAAGGCTAATCGTTTTGAAGAACTGGTGTCTTCCACGATGAAACAAGCTGCGTCCGAGGTGGCGAACAGTTATAAAAGTTCTTACAATAAAGGCCAACTTTACCACAGTCAAGTTATCAAAAAAAAAAAAAAAAAACTTTACCACAGTCCAGACTTTGTACGTCTTGGTTCAGTGCACTCCTGATCTACTAGACGATACTGTTTGACCTGTCTTCAATACTCCATAAATGGAATGCCTTTTAACAAATTCGGAGGAAGATTTCCTCTGGCCTAGATGTTGATGTGTCTTGGTTTTTACTATTTACTAGGTGGCTCATATTATATAATATATATTATATATATTTATTATACTA
>CAJHQP010012674.1:0-11392 GCA_905132765.1 Moricandia arvensis
ACTAGTTATAAGCCGGCGCTACGCGCCGGATTTCTGCTTGTTATCCGATTGCAATTTGACCAACTAATTAACATCTTCACCAGTTGATTCCTAAGTATCTCAACGTCTCGACTAAGTTCGCGATTTATAACATCTTCGGTATTCTATTTATCTATATAGTATAGAATGATTTGTTTATAATATTTAGAGATTATACAGTAGGCTATAGAGGTATAAGAGGAAGCAAAAAGTTCATGTCTGATTAATATTAAAAACAGAAATAGCAGGAATCAAATTAACGAAAACATAAAATCAAATAGCAACTTAAAAGGGAAATTTGAGATGAAATCTCTAAATCATGAAAACAAATTTTGTAAGCTGCTTATAATAGAAGCAGTTGTCGCAGCGGGTGTGAACGTTGTCCATGTGGCATTCAATAGTAGCTCTTGTGCCCATGTAAGTTGCAATGTAGACGGGAAGTCTTGTAACTGTAATTCCATGGAGAGATCTTTTGATCCTCCTCCAGCAAGTGTCTGCGCGAAGCGTGGTCCTGCAGTGAACGAAGAAGGCAAGATAACTTTTGTCCCTAAATGTGAAGCATCTGTATCTCCACTCTCTAGCGCATCGCAAACGTTTGAATATAACTCAGCTCTGAGTTTTTTTTGGTTTAGTCTGATGAAACGAAGTCTCTCTTGCTCTGTTGCAGTGTAGACATCCCCAATATACTGATGCAGTAGCCTCCCTGACTTGATGATAGTCATACCCTCAGATGGCCTAGTCTGAATCTGGTGAGCATAATATTCTCTCATTGTCATATATTCTCTTTTAATCTGTGAGTTAACAGAAACAGCATAGGGAATTCTCTCATTGTAGCCGTACTCTCCATAGGGGAAGAGTAATGGGTACTGAAGACTCATGCATAAAGGGTGTAAATCACTTATCCTTTGCAACTTAGATGACTTGTACTCAAGGACAATGTCTCTTCCTGCATATTCGGAGGTGAAATCACCAACTAACAGACCACCAATCTCTCCTGCGGTTGGCAAATCATACTGTCTTCCTTTATGCTTCGGGTTAGCCAGAGTGACACTGAATTCAACGGCGTCACCAGATAGGAGGCGATCTCTGGCATGCCGGAAAGTCTTGGCAAGGTGATTATTTTCATCCAACATTTTGATCAAATCAGAGATAACATTGTCATCAATAGGCACAGATGAAGTCCCTGTGGTGAATGCTTTTTTCCTGTTCTGAACCTCATCGTGTGTGTCCACTATATACAGCTGCAGATACTGTGGAGTGGTGCCTTCAGGTGGGAGTAATGACCCAATTCTGTGGTGTGTTTGTCCATGGAGCCTAAACGCAAAGGGTCCAGGAGTGCCGGTCACAGTGTAGTCAATCTTACCACCCATTGATGTGAATGATAGCATTCCATTAGCCACTCGGATCTGAACCATGAAGCTTGGTCTATCCAGCAGCTCTTTGAGTGGGGATGGTGGCTGACGCCTAGGTGGTAACTGCACACGTCCTTGCTGGCAGCATATGCTAAACATCCTCCGTGTATTCCGTGTCTCCTGTACAACAGCCTCTCCAACCCAAAGAATGGCTTTACAGGCGCTGCAGGTCACTAATTCCCACTTATCAACAGCTGGTTTACGTCGCCTTCCTGCAATAATATAAAACTATTGTGTCACAAATGCAGACAAATATCTTTCTTTCATGATCAGTGTTCTAGTTCTAACCTTTAACATTTCCACTCCGAGTAATAGCTGCGGTGAGAGACATGAGGTTAGTATTGAAACTTAATATGGACAAATTATGTTTGATACATTTTCGTTATAATCTGGCACAAACTCTCCCGAACCGATCAGTTTCTGATAAATACTTGATTTTTATTAACTCACCTTTACCTCTCGACCGTGGTGTATTGGATGGTTGGTTAGCTATATTTCCTGTAACCGGAGGGTTATTACGTCCTTCCGATTGAACAACATTGTGGTGATCAGATTCCTCCATAATGATATCTCCTGCAAAGTGGCACCGTAAGAGAAAGGCCGTCAATGAGCAGGTCAAGATTTGGTAGTAAGAATTTTCATAAAAAGGTTCACCTCCATGACTGACAGTGCGACGTTTGCTTCTGAGTATCTGTAGCCGTCGCTCTCGGGCCACTCTTCCATCACTGACTGCAGTTCCAAAAAGAGTCAGTTACAGAGGATGTTTGAAACCCTTCAAGTGTAGACTATAGAGGAGCCTGACAAATGTTTTACCTTTCAAGCGAGCTAGATCTGATAGGTGACCACCTAAGGGAGATGTAATTAGTGGTAGATATTGCTCTTGCAACCACGGCCTGTTTAGATCACAGTCTGTAGGAACGAAGGTTACAGAACATGCTCCAGTTGTAATTATAAGAGTAAAATGGTGAAGAGGTAAAGAGTTAGATGAAGACTGAGTAGAACTAACCATTTCTTTTTTTATGGCTTTTTTTGGTCACAGAAGAGGAAGATGCTGTCGATGTCTCAGAAACGGTAGGAGTCTTTGGTGGTCTCCCTCTTCGTGCTTTGCGTTTTTCTTCAGCTGGAGTCTTCACCATGACTACTGCAACTGTTGCTGGGTGAGTGATGAAAGTCAGTGAGGTTGCACCATGAGCGTCAATAGGAATTACTTGCAGGATACGTCTGTAACGTCTAACTTTCGATAGAACTCTGCATTTAGATTGTAAGTTAAGGATCCAGTGGGAGTCCTACAGACACCACTCGTCATTTACTTTTACTACAGGCTGAAAAAAACCAGTTACGAAGCCTTCAGTGATCGAATTTAAGGTACTGGACGTAGACAGTCTCGTTGCTTGTAATTCACGGAAGCACCATATTAAGGTGTTCTTGTATTGTAATGGAGACGTGGTTTGCTCGTAGACCAAACGTGATTTTGCGGAACTCTATTTATTTTGAAAACAATCACATATATATATATTTTTCTGCATATGTACATCATGTGAATATGTAGAGTGGATTAAGTCCATGTACGTAGACAAATTCAGAATGGAGCATGATCAAATCTCTCCCATGGTTACCTCGTTTAACAATTTTTAAAATTCTCTAATTTGGACTACAACGATAAAGTATCATTACCCATATCTTATGTAACTCAACTATTTTGTTTAATGTGTCATTAGTTTTGGAATCATGTATAAGACATTGGAGAAGATGCCTAAGAACACATTTTCCCATATTTTTAAAAATTTACCACTAAATTCAAATCTTTCAAGTGACGAAGGAATAATCACGTCGTCTGTGATACACTACAAAAAAGGAAGGTAGAACCAAAGATAACCGAGAAACAAAACATAGATAAGGAGCAACCACATTGTATTAGAAATTCTTGGAAAACCAGATAAACATAAAAAGTTCAACTTAAACGAAAAGAAAATAACTGATGAGCATAAATAAAAGTAAACTGGGATGTGGTTGCTCTATCTGTAGTAGTGGTCTCATTCCACATGTGCCTTCTTCAGTGTACCCTGATCGGCATCAACTCCACCTGTGACCAATGCTGCACGTTTACCAGTTGAAGCACCAGACGTAGATGTCTTATATGCAGCAGTGGAACTGGTTCCAACATTGGTATCTGTTCCAAGTGCCCCAGCTTCAGCCTGTGCACTCTCTTTGCTTTCTGCAACTTCCTATTGGTAAAGCGAAAAAGGCAAATGGTATTAGTTTGAAAACCAGATTTGTTAAAATTGATGATTTATGAAGAGAAAGAGTATGAACACTCAAGAACACTCAAGAACACTTAAGAACACTCAAGAACAAATAAGAATAAGAAGGAGAGAAACTTATTTCCTTGATTCATTTCTTTGCAAATACATTGTAATATATAGAGAATACAAAAGACATCTTCCATAAACAAGGTCCATGAATTCATGAACTCCCATAAACAAGGTCCATGATTTTGGGAACCATGTTTTAAGGATCCATGAATTCATGAGCTCCCATAAACAAGGTCCATAATTTTGGGAACCATGTTTTAGGGATCCATGATTTCTTCATGTCAACACTCCCCCTCAAGCTTGACCATATGGAACAAGTCAAGCTTGGAAAGCCATGAAGTATTCCCTCATTAAAACCTTTACTTGGGAAAACCACTTGGGATAAAAACCAAGCAAAGGAAAAAGAGTAGAACACTCCATGGTGAGGGGATCACTGACATGGAAGGTTTATGAGTCCTAGTCTTGGAAGAATGGACTCACAAACTTTGCTGCTGGCCGCCTTGGTGAAGATGTCCGCCAGTTGATCTTCACTCCTTGTGTAGCATGGGAGGATCACTTGCTGCTCTACTGCTTGTCTTACCTTGTGGCAGTCTACTTCTATGTGTTTTGTCCTCTCATGGAAGACTGAATTGGACGCAATGTGTATTGCGGCTTGGTTGTCACAATGCATGGTCATGGGGTTGGTGATCTCAATCCCCAAGTCGCCTAGAAGACTCTTTATCCAGATGAGTTCACTGGTTAATTTCCTCATTGATCTGTACTCTGCTTCTGCACTTGAGCAAGACACAACCTTCTGCTTCTTACTTTTCCATGTAACCAAATTTCCTCCAATGAATGTGCAATAGCCGGTAGTTGATCTTCTGTCTGTTCTGTCTCCAGCCCAATCTGCATCACAGTATCCAACAACCTCAGTGTTTCTGTTGCAAGCCATCCATACGCCTTGACCCGGAGCCTCCCTTAAGTATCTTAGGATTCTCTCCACCATGTTCCAGTGATGAACCTTGGGATTTTGTATGTGCTGGCTAACCTGATTTACTGCAAAACAAACATCTGGCCGGGTAATGGTTAGATAGATCAGCTTCCCAACAATTCTCCTATATTGCTTGACATCTTCAAATGGAGTATCTTCATACTCCCCCTCTCGCAGTGTCTTGTAGCCCTCTTCAAGTGGTGTCTTGGCTTGTCTTCTTCCAAGATCTCCTGCCTCCTTTAGAATATCCAAAGTATATTTTCTTTGGGACATGAACAACCCCTCCTTTGATCTGCACATCTCAATCCCGAGGAAGTACTTCAGTTCACCTAGATCCTTGATGTCAAATGCGGTCTTGAGGAATGTCTTGGTGGCACTGATCCCCTCCTTGTCACTACCAGTAATGATGATGTCGTCCACATAGACTAGGATCACAATAATCCCAGACTTGCTGGTGAGAGTGAAGAGTGTGTGATCCGCTTGAGACTTCACAAATCCTCTTCCATTCAATGTAGTGCTTAGTTTGTGGTACCAAGCTCTTGGTGATTGCTTCAAGCCATAGATCGCCTTTCTGAGTCTGAGGACATTTCCTGGCTTTACCATCTCTTCCATTCCCGGAGGTGGTCTCATGTACACTTCATCTTCTAGTTCACCTTGTAGAAAAGCATTCTTTACATCCATTTGCCAAAGATCCCACTCTAGGTTCACTGCCAATGAGATGAGTATCCGGATTGTATGAAGCTTCGCCACTGGTGCAAACGTGTCTAGATAATCTTCTCCATACACTTGTGTGTATCCTCTTGCTACCAGTCTGGTTTTCTTCCTTTCTGGCTTTCCATTTGCAAGATACTTGATGGTATGCAAGAGTCTGCTGGTCACGGCTTTCTTTCCTCTTGGAAGCTCAGTCTCATACCAGGTGTTGTTCTTGATCATGGCATTGATCTCTTCTTCAACAGACTCTCTCCATTCTTTGTCTTGCATTGCCTCTTCATAGGTGTTTGGGATGTACTCTTGATCCAATTCTCCAATGAAGACTTGATGTTCTTCTGGATATTGAGCAAGCGAGCATACTGCACTCACTGGATGTGCCACAGCTTTAGCATTGAAGTAGACTTTAGGTTTCCTGATTCTTGTGCTCCTTCGTAAGGGCTGTATCTGATCAGGTGCTGCCTCATTTGTTTCTTCTGGAACTTGATCTTGAGTCTCAGGAACTGATTCTGATTTGGTCTCATCCTGATCATGAGCTTCTTGTTGATTCCCCCCTTCAGGGTCAGGATGGGCAATTTCTTCATTTTCATTAATCACATCTTCTTCAACTACAGCTTCTGGAACAGGTGCAGTAGCTTCAGGGATATTCCTTCTTGTTTCTTGAGTTGCTGGAGACATGTCAATGCCGAAGTTCTCCAAAATGATTCTGAGGTTTGTGGCTCTCTCTGATTGTGGTAAGTCCCTCAGATCATCCCAATTCTTCTCCTCATAATATCCCTTTGTTTCCACAAACTTCACATCCCTTGATATTAAAACTTTTCCGGCTACTGGATCATAGCACTTATACCCCTTTTGTGTTGGAGAGTAGCCAATGAACATCGCTTTTGTGCTCCTGGCATCCAGTTTGTTTCTCTGCTCCCCTGGTATCAGCACAAAGCAGAGACATCCAAACACCCGTAAGTGGTCCAAAGCCGGCTTGGTCTGGTTAAGGACTTCAAACGGTGATAGATCTTTGAGGACTTGAGTTGGAGTCCTATTGATCAGATAAGTAGCAGCCACCACCGCATCACTCCAGAATCTTTTTGGAACGTTGGTGTGGAACATCATTGATCTGGCTACCTCCATCAGGTGTCTGTTCTTCCTTTCAGCAACTCCGTTTTGTTGAGGAGTATATGGACAGCTTGTTTGATGAATAATTCCATGTTGAGCCAGGTACTGTTTGAATGCATGACTTGTGTATTCTCCACCATTGTCTGATCTGAGGATCTTCAGCTTGGCATTGAAGTGGTTGGAGACATGAGCTTGGAAATTCTTGAAGGCGTCTAGCACCCTATCCTTGGACTGAATCAGTGTCAACCAGGTGTATTTGGATTTTTCATCAATGAAGGTGACAAAGTATTTGTGATTCTCCCTTGACACACATGGAGCCGTCCATACATCAGAGTGAACCAAGTCGAAGCATCTCTCATAGGTGGTGCCAGACCGTGGAAAGACTGTCCTACAATGCTTCCCCAATATGCAGGCTTCACATTCTTCATTCTTAGACACCACTCCCGGGAATATCAGGTTTAGAGCTCTTGTATGGGGATGTCCCAATCTGGCATGCCATATTGTGTTCTCAGCGCCATTAACGGTGCTAGCCAGGCAATGAGGCATAGATGATTCCGGCACCATATTCCTCTCAAGATGATACATCTGCTGATGGCTGTGCCCTTTTCCAATGATCTTTCCTGTCTTCAGGTCTTGAAACTCAACTTCATCTGGTCTGAACACAACTTGGCAGCCCAAATCAACCGTAGCCCTTCTTACTGATAACAAGTTAGATGAAAATCCAGGTATATACAAGGCAGTAGATTCCTTATCAAACACTCTAAGGTTCCCTATCCCTTCTATTTTCACCTTATCACCATTTGCTATGACTACATTCCCTACGGCAGGCTGGATATTACTAATCAAGTTCCTATCACAAATCATGTGATGGCTTGCTCCTGAATCTATTATGATAGGTTTAGAGTCAAGAGAATGTGTACCAGCCTTCTTGGAAGCAATGAGAGCCAAGACAGTGCTCCAGATAAAGCGATTGGCGTCTTTTCTGGTCACAAAATCATCAGATGAGGTCGTACCAGCTTGATTTCTCCACATGTCTTCAGTTGAATCACCCATGTGAGCAGAATACATGGTTCTCCCTTGAATTGCTTGCTGCTCCTTGGGTTTACATTTATCCGGCTGGCCTTTGAGAGGATCACCATCATCTAGGCATGAAATTTTTCTTCCAGTAAAGAAATTCTTTATCAGTGTGTTGAATGATGAGTCTAGGTGTAGGAGAAAGCTGAGGAACCGGTCGTTCTCATAGATGGTTTGGAGACTCTCCCATAAACACCCATAAGCGGTTTGAAGACTCTCCCATAGTCTCTTGGCGGTTTTGATGTGAGAATTGATCTTCAGGATTGGTTTTGACAAGGAGTTACAGATGAGAGCCAGAGCTTGTTGGTCTTCTTGAACCCATTGGTTGTGGTTGTTCACGTATCTATCTTCTTCAGCCATCCTCTTTGAAGTTCCAGCCTTCATGATATGGCTGTCCCAAAGTCCATGACATCCCAAGGTGATTCTGGCCACTCTTGACCATGAGAGATAATTAGGACCCTCAAGGGTCACGGAAATTATGTTTTCCTTCTCCATTTTTATGATTTGCGGAATGAGAATAACATAAAAGCTTTGCTGAATAAAAGAGAAGGATAGAGAGGGTTTGCGGAATGAAGTAGGAGCTTAAAGCTCTGATACCATGTTAAAATTGATGATTTATGAAGAGAAAGAGTATGAACACTCAAGAACACTCAAGAACACTCAAGAACACTCAAGAACAAATAAGAATAAGAAGGAGAGAAACTTATTTCCTTGATTCATTTCTTTGCAAATACATTGTAATATATAGAGAATACAAAAGACATCTTCCATAAACAAGGTCCATGAATTCATGAACTCCCATAAACAAGGTCCATGATTTTGGGAACCATGTTTTAAGGATCCATGAATTCATGAGCTCCCATAAACAAGGTCCATAATTTTGGGAACCATGTTTTAGGGATCCATGATTTCTTCATGTCAACAAGATTGACATTAAGACACTGGGCATTACAGAAGGAACCCGAAATTACCTCAAAAGATGGCAAGGGTGCATCCACTCGCTCTTGGAAGATACGGGATACTGTGAATGTCTGGTGCTTAGAGGAAAAATTGAAATCATTCAACTTCAGCTGGAAAGTGTATGTCTTTCCAATAATAGCAGCAAGGTTCGGAGGTAGCTCCCTCTCTACCTGAGCATCAAGACTCACCCCCTGCAGACAGAGTAGCCACTTTCATATTATCTCCCAACAAAATAAGTAATAAAACTTAGACTGATCTAGAGTCATACCACAACTTGTGCAGCCTCAGAAGCCTGGACGTTAGTCAGTTTAGCCATCTCCATATCGAAAGCAACAAAATATGCTATGTCAGTGTGGTCCGACACAGACAGTGTCACGCGGTACCTACGGCAAGCAACTTAGACTGAGCGAATTTGTTTTTAATACTCTAAACTCACTTAGTTCCCTAATGCTCACCTGAGTGCAGCGACAGCATTACTTTCATTACATGAAACACATGTGAAGGAAGAGGTTTCTCGGACCAGTTTCTTAGAGCAATGAGAGCAGCCGACATAACACCAACCATCATCTTCCTGGATACCAGTAACCTGAGCCGTGCAGAGAAACTCAATCACCTACCAAATGTTGAAGAAATACACCAAACTTAGCAACATAGAGATCTTTAAAAATTAATTTGCAGCACACATCACCTGTGGATCAGCGGTGAGAATGAACTTGTTAAGTTCAGAGACAGTCATTGGCTCAATCTTCTGTGCATGCACCACCTTTGAAGCAGACTCTGTTTGACCTACTCCATGACCGGGCAAACTGAGAGGAAACGTGAATGAAAAGACATGGAAAGAATAAGCACAACAAACAGGCTCATCAAATCACAATAAAGCAGATGACCTTTTAGTAGATTGTTAAAACAGTGACTTACGTATCAAACACCTCTTTACCAGCGTTTGTCTCAGAGTCAAAGTAGAGATGTGTGGCAGAGGTAGCATTCAGATATAAACGCCCTGAGCAACCACATGTGAACAAACGAATAGTAAGTGACGGACAAAACCGTGTTTAACATAAAACTTAGAGATGTATGTATGAATCAAAAGAAAATAGAAAGAGAATAAATAAATCACCCCCAACAATCTTTGGATTCACTCCTGTAGCAATCACAATTTTAGGCTCTTTCCCATAACTGTCCAACTTTGCATGAAACGCAAGTGCCATTGAATCAAACAAACTTACACATACGTCTTGCCCACTGCACATGAAAGAATAAATGCTGTTAAACATGAACAGAGCAAATGAGAACAAAGGGCAAATGTCATCTCCATATATACCTTTCAAGACGCACAGTCAGCATCACACGCTGTGACCCTCCTATACGGTCGGTGATGGTGCTTCTTATTGCATCCAACTCACCCATAACATCTGTCCAAAAACCAAAGGAGTTACTACACATGAACAAAGATACAGACAAATGGTTTCTTAGCGGTATTAAGGTTGTCTTTCATCTCTCCGGGCGTTGAGACAATAAAAAAAGCATAGTTTTATTTGATTTAGATAACACCAGCACATGCATGCAAAGCATATACACCTAAAAAATCAAAATCACAGCACATGTCTCTCTTCGTATGTATGATCTCTATCTTTAAACTTTTCTTGCTATGGGATTAGTGTTTTGTTTCTACCACACTGCTGATATTTTCTCCGACGCCTAAACTAACTTTCGAATTAAAATTGTAAAAAAAAAAATCCATATGTTCTACACATGAATAAGAACAACTCTACACATGAACAAAGATACAGACCAGGAAGCTGTTTCCCAGTGTTGGCCAGCTCAAGTAACCGGCTGTAGGGCATGAACCTGAAAAGCTCCGTAGGTATCGGCCTAACCGAAGCCGGGTTCTCCTCAAGAGATGTGTCATCACTGAACCGAATCGATAGGGGAGCATCAGATAACCGAAAGTTGTTGGTACTGCGAACAACATCAAATCCGGTTAAGCTGTAGATCGCCCCTTCCCGAAGACGATCCCTGAACCTCATCTGACGGTTCGCACTAACGTAACCTAGCGTGAGAGCTGACTGTTGCAAGAAAGTAATAGAGAAATTAGACATCGATCATGTAAACAAAACAAACGATGAATCAGAACCATGGATAGCAGGAGCTTACACTCTCATCGATGAAGAGCATGTCCACACTCATGAGTTCCCCGTGTTTCCTGACATTCCTAGCCTCCCAAAATCGTAACAACCGAACCTCAGCAGTGTCTGAGCACCGCCCCGCTCTCAAACCGGCAAGAAGCACTTGAGGATTGGCCATTGTAAGAAACAGATGCTTGAACAGAGTGATCTGGTGATTCTTTTCGAAGCTGTGATGTTCATGTCTGGATGGCGAGGTATTTATAGCTCAAGCTCGCGAACACTACTACAGGAATACCATCGGTCCGATTAAATGCTTGAGAGTAGTGGGAGCACGTCTAAGGGTGAGTAAAGGCTAGAGATTGTAACGCTCGGCCATTGATTCCGTGGTCACCGCCTTTCAGCTGCTAAAACCGTCGGAGAAGCTAGTGTAGAAAAAACCCTAGAAAAAAAATAAAAACAAACTATGGGCCAAGCTAAAACAAACATAAACCAAAACGGGCCAATGTATGGATCAACGAAAATCCCAATTAAACACAAGTGGAACTAAAGCAAACTGATGGGCCAAGCTTAAACAAATATAAACTAACAAACGGGCCAATATATGGATCAACGAAAAACCCAACGAAAAACCCAATTAAACACAAATGGACAGGTGGCATTTTTTCCCCCAAGCGAGAAAGAAAAGCTTACTTTATTGTATTA
>CAJHQP010012675.1:0-11392 GCA_905132765.1 Moricandia arvensis
ATCTGATGTCCCGAGTCTAATTGGTTGAACTGATGGTGAACGAGATGTAATTTAATTTGATTTGAATTTTTATTTTCAAAATATAAAAGTTAAACACGTTAGGTTAGATATTTAAATATATTTAGAAAAAACTAATCTTATTATATTTTTATTATATGTCATAATTCTAACTTGTAACAAAAATTATTTAATTTTTTTTTTGTATTTTATGTGAAATGGAGAAAGTAAAGAGAATAGATTTTGATTAAAGGGCAAATCTCCCAAATAACCCTAAAAAAATTTTATCACAAAAATAACCCTCAAGAACAAAAATGACAAATCTAGCCTTTTTTATTTTCAAAAAATTAATTTTTATTTTATTGTTTTTCAATTTTAAACCTCACCCCCTAAACCCCACCCATAACTCTAAACCCAAGTCTAGATTAGTTAACCCAAGGGTTAACAAAATGACTAATATACATTTAAAACCCTTGGGTTAACTAATCTAGACTTAGGGTTTAGAGTTATGGAGTGGGATTTTGGGGGTGAAGTTTAAAATTAAAAAAAAAAAAATAATTTTTTGAAAATAAAAAAAGGCTAGATTTGTCATTTTTGTTCTTGAGAGTTATTTTTGTGACAAAAACTTTTTTTAAGATTATCTTAGGGTATTTCTCTTGATTAAATGATATTTTTTAAAAAAATATCAACTTTCTTGACATTAGTGCTTTTAAGTTAAACAACTTACATTATAAGGAGTATGTTTTTCTAGTGTTGATATATATAGACAGTTGGTTTATTATTTTAAAATATCCTATTTTAATAGTTCAAGTATGTTTTAAATTATGAATACATTTTTTATGTACAGGTAATTATTTTAATTTTATAATTTATAAAATAGTTACCAAATAGATTAAGTAATTTATATTTACTAACTCAATTAGTAATTTAATTAGGAATATAAATTATGTATATAAAATATTATAGATTTTTATTTTCTTATTATATAAATAAAGTGAATTAATAGTCATTTAGAATAATATTTAGCAATAATTATGAATTTTTTTAATTAATATATATTAAATTCAACCCATAAAGGGAATCGGAAGATTAAATCGTACCGTTGTACCGGAAAACATTGTCTCTAGGTTACAGAAACAGATCTAAAGCCTAAGAACAAAAAAACAGACAAGATCTGTTGAACACAAGCAGCTTCAATGGCTAGAGGTCGGGACTTTTCCTATCCGGTGTGTCCAAGACCGGCGGAGAATCCGTCACCAGTTTCAACCAAATCACACTACCCACGAAGTTGTCCTGCGGCCATGAACGGTGGTTGCAAAGCAGAAACCACCTCCGAAACCCTTGACCCGTCGATCTGCTCAAGAATCCAGACACCGTTTAGGTCCGAGAAAACACACGCCGCCACACACCAAGACGGCAAGGAAAAGCCAGACCGACGAGAAACACATGGTTGAGAACCGCCATCTCGAACCGTAGATCCGCCGACACTGAGCTCTCCTCGACAATCAGACGAGCCTCCGCCCCGATAGCTAACCAGCCACCGCCGTCAGTCTCCCAGTCGCCCTTAAACCGGAAGAACACGGTCGTCGATGAACGAACCACCGTAGGGACCTCCACACCAGAGCATCCATCAGATCCATCAAGAGGGGGTGAGGCAGCTCACAACACAACAGACGACACCTCCTCCGTCTTAGTAGCTCAGTATCCGGAGGGGCGGGGAACGGCAACGATTTCCGTTGGGAACCACAGATCGAGCGCCTCCAAACCCTAAAATCGTGGCGGTGAAGTTGAGAGAAAACTAGAGAGAGAGCGCGTGACTTCACTTGCCACTCAGAGGCCTAAATGCATTAAATAATAATTATGAATTTATTATTTAAGGTAAAAATTAAAGATATCTATTTTCATTTAAAATAAAGAATGATACTTGAACATAATTTTTGGAATCGTTTTGAAATATGGAAACAAAAATATAGTGTATCTTATTTGGAAAAATATTATTAAGTATTTCCATATTTTTGCTAGATTTTAGGGTAAGTTGTTATTTACAATATAGTTGTAGTCATATTAATTATATTGTATATTTTTTTTAAAAAAAATAATTCACCTAGAATCAAGTTGGATCCAACTTTGTACTTCTGTTTTAATAGTATTGATAAATTTTATCAATTGTTTTTATTTACTCGAGATTTAAGATTTGTGATCGACATATATTTCGAAAATCAACAAATACTAACCAAGAGAAAATACAACATTTACCTACCAATATACTCTATACGTAAAAATGGAAACATTACTAATATCTTATCTGTATAAAATAGAATATTATAAAATTAAATAATAAAGTTAATTATAATTTATTTTGGTTTATAAATTTATTAAATAAAATTTAAATATTAAAAAGTTAAATAAACAGATATTAAATTTATAAAAATTTATACTATTAAACACACACTTTTAATTAATATATTAATCAAATATAAAGTAATTGAACAAAATATAAAACACACTTTAAGTTAGGTATTTGAATTTTGGTTCTAATTTATATCACATTCTAGGTCTCATTCTGGTAAATTTGTAAGTAAGGATCGGGTTCGTATATAACACATCAGTTTTGGTTATAATTTGTATCACATCCTAAAATCCATAAATTAACTATATATTGTCCCGATTTAAGTTATTTGGTTCGGTTGATATATATCTGAAGTTAAATCCAAAATTTAAAAGTAAAATATAAAAAATAAATACTTATTTATATAGAAGGGATATCTAAAGTACTTATTTTTATATATCATTTCAAGATAAAAATAGAAATGAATATTCAAAGTATATATTTATGTTTAAAATATTTATGTTTGTGATTAATATGGATATTTTGATCGGTTTTCGGATCTTTATAGGTTTTTTTTTGGTTTTTCGAGTTATCGATAATAACATTTCGAGGTCGGATATGTTGTGTACCACTCTACGAGACCCGTTATGATATTTTTTAAATTTCGGACTAAATACAGATCATGTTTTTTTTTGGTTTTGGTTTGGACTTTGGATTACGAATTTTATGCGAAAGCTACTTTATATAAAGAGAAAATTATATTAAATAAAATTTTCACCAAAAAAGTATCATGCGCTTTCAAAGCGGGGATCAAAATCTAGTTTAACAATTAAAATACATATAAGAATAGGTAAAGCTCTAAAATTTGAAATAAACCTTGAAAACTAAACATTACATCAACCTCACTGAATATGATAAGTGGTATACAAACACAAAAATGGTCCGGAGAGGTGCTTTGTTGTACATTACTTGTTGTTTGTGTTGCATGTATACTAAGTTAGTAGTGAGGTATATCTGCAAGTATAAACTCTCTCTTTTTTCCAATTTTACTCAACTAATAAGAAGCTTTCTTTGTAATTTTCGGAATACTATGACTTTTTTTTTTCACAAAATCTTAGCTACATGCATTTGTCTGGCCGTGACTTGTCCACAAGACAATTGAAAAGAGCTACATGTATACTGAGTTATTAAACAAACTTGTGCACTTTTGTGGACATGTGTCATGTCAAGAACAGAGGCCCAAATATATGGACTCTGGTTCAAAAATATTGGAAGGAAGCATTAATCAAAGACGGATTGGTTGAAATAAGTCAAGACCAGAGGCCCAATGGATGTTTTTTGATCTGGGCTTTTGTAATGAATCGTGGGGTCGATATCGCTGGCATCTTGAAAACCTAACGCAGCAAAAAGAGCGAGAGAGTGAAGTGTAGGGTTAGGGATGAAGGATCCGTTTGAAGCAGCCATTGAGGAGCAAGAGGAATGGCCGCCGGAATCACCTGGTGGTGGAGGCGGAGATGGACGAGTGGAAGGAGAGCAGACCCCAGAAGAAGAAGAGAGAGCTCTGAAGAGATGTAAAACCTACGAAGAGGAAGACAACATGGGAGCTGAGTTCACCAGATGCTCAACTCCTGCGAAGATGCAGTGAGTCTTTTTTTTTTTTTTTTTTTTTATTTGATCAAATCTTCATTTATTTTCCTCAGGATGGTTGATTGTGGAACTCTTCAGGACCATTTTAACGCAATTCACAGAGGATCAAATGAGCCGATATGAATCTTTCAGGAGATCTGCTCTTCATAAATCAAACATGAAGAAGGTAATATATAATATGATTTTAATTTGCTTCATCTTAATAATATGAACCCTTCTCTCTGCACAGTTATTACAGAGTATCACAGGTCAGAAGGTCAGCGACACTTTGAATATCGTTGTGTGTGGTATTGCCAAGATGTTTGTTGGTGAACTCGTGGAAACAGGTAGACCTGCTCAAAATTTTCAGTTTTACTGTCCACACATATAGTCTGTATATTATACTCTTGTTTTATGAACAGCTCGAGTTGAAATGGGTAAGAGGAAAGATTCAGGACCTATCAGACCCTGCCATATCAGAGAGTCCTATCGAAGACTTAAGCTCCAAGGCAAAGTGCCTAAGAGATCTGTTCCACGCCTTTTCAGCTAGTAATTGACTTAAGTATTTGTTTTATTTTCGTTGTAACCCCTAGGGATGTTAAGTGAAGCGTTTTGACATAGCCTTATTTTAACCTTTACCCTTATTTTAGTCCTATTAGTTTATAGCTAAACAAGTGTCAGTTCATCTCATGATATTTTCACTTTTTAAAATTTGGATATCCATGTTGAATTTCCAGTGAGAGGTACGTCATATTGGTAGACCCTCTCTTCCAATATAAAAACTTCTAACCTTAACGTTTTCACGTGATTCCATCTATATATATACCTCTAAGTCTGATAGACAAAAAAAAAAAAAAAAACTATTCAACAGAGAAACTAAATAAATAAAAATAGCCAAAGTGTTTCGTACACGTTTCAATTCGTTTACTAAGAGACCATTTTTTTTTTTCTAAAGGATGACTTGTTTCTGTCAGTTTTTCTACTATCGACCATTTGAAACCCATTCCTTTTCGAACCTATTTTCCTTGCAAGCATCTTCTCCAATTGTTCCACTTCTTCTTGACTTTCTTCTGTTTCTGTCAGTTTCTCTACTATCGACCATTCATTCTCCTCTTTAATCCTATAGGGGTTTGTTACTATAGTATCCTTTCAGCTCCCCCTTTCTCATACTATGTAAAACATGTTTGTGGGCTTTGACTGAACCAAATTCTAAAACCTCCATTCAATAAAACAAATCAATGGCCAGGAAATCGGTTCAACCTTTCTTACCATGCTCCTGTTGCATTATATTTCAACTAAGTCTCACCGAGTCCATCGGAGTCGGAACCACTCTTCCTTTAAGCCACTTATGGGAGGACAGAATCGCTGCGAAGAGCTTATTGGGTTGGAGCTGCTCATCATCAACCAACAGGTCTGAGTGTCTGATTGTTTTTCTCGGCAATTTCCTGTTGCCAATTCTGAAAAACTTTTCTGTCAAGTTACTATTTTTTCAAGGAACTGTGATGCAATGTTTATCTCATCTAATCGTGTGCTCCACGATATGAGTCTCAACTCAAAGCAGGAACCACTTACGGCCTCATGAATTGTATTGCAGCGAAAACCAAAGAGGTCTTGCTGATCACTGTTTAACAAATATTTTCTAACTACAGCTCTGTTTTATGCGGTCTAGACCACTGTGCCTCCCTATCGACACTGATCGGTTCAGGTTCCATGTTCATGAAGAAGACTTTGAATCAAAGTGTGGACTCAGGGATACCTCTCTATGAGCTCTGAAACGGTCTGCAACATCATACCTTATTTACACTGTTATTTCTTATTATCAGCTTACTTGCTTCTCATTGCTTATCTGTGTATTTATTAGTACATTCCATCAAGATATTTAACTGACAGATTTATTAAAACAATGGTGTAGATGTTGTTGGCCACATGAAGCTGGTGAATGGACAGTCGCTTATTGATCGTCCGGTCCTTGACGAAGTGGAAATAGTAAGTTGTATACATGTATTTCAATAACGTCTTCTCTTCTCTGTATTGCATAGTTAAGAGTCTAGCTGTCTTACGAAAAAGATTACTAATCATGAATCGACATTTGCAGGGGGGCCTGTTTGAAATTCTATCTCTGGGAAAGACAGCAATAGTGTTCTACAAAAATTCACAGACAGTGCTGATACTCCCGTCATCCTTTTAGTGACGATTGTGAACCCAAAACTTCTTGGTGGTAAATATTTCCTCAGTTTGCTTAACCAGCTCGATCCTTCTCTTAACCTTCATTGTTTTGTAAATTATTTGAAATTGTCTGTTCCTCTCATGCTTCTTTACTGATCTGGCTAATTTACAACCGTATCTAACTTCCACGTTTTGCATATCACATAGATTATTTTTGGAAGCATTTCGTTTCATAGGGAAAAGGAGCTTGAGATTACTTCCTTAAACCTGCAATTTGTACACTGTGTTCAATGCGTTAAACATATTTGTTTAAAGGGATACAACTCAGTGACACATCTAAAAAGCTTGGGATGAAGTTTGCTACTTGAGCTTCAGTTATCAAGGTTTGCAGAAGATGGATTTCAAATACGAATAATAGATCAATAGGTTATGTGCTTAGATATATCAGTGATATTGGATCATGTTGGTCTTGTGATCAGTGAGAACATATGTGATCTAAGTTGAAAAGCTTATGGTTTTGAAGAGTTATTTATGACTTTAAAGCTTTTAATCTCTAATTTCAAAATGTGCTTTTACACAACTATTGATCCCTAAACGCATCAGAAACACTCCATTTGTTTCATTTCCCTTTCTCCTTAAGCTTACGTTTTTAGGTTTATGTGTTTCAGGGACCAACTGAAAATGAGCAAATTTGATGTTCAAGGAGATTTAATTTAACACACAATTTTAGGACCTGCGTAGCGCAAGTACGACATTCGAACAAGCATGGTTTCATTTGGTTATCACTTTGTCTTCTAATGCTCTGAGAATTTCCAAGGTATTTTCTTTTGCTTTAGTCTGCGAGTCAATGTCATCACATGTAGCGTAACATGAGTTATCCTTGGTATGCGAGTCAATGCCATCTAATGTAGCGTAACATGAGTCATCCTTGGTATCGTCTGGTTATCTAGAAAAGTTATTTTGTTTTTGGTTTTTAAATTGAATATTAGTTTGGTTGTGTTGTTTAAATTGTTTTTTTTTGTATCCTTAGCCCACTCCCTTTAGAAAGCTACGGTTAGAAGCCTAAGATTGTGGTACCTAAAACCAACATAAATCCGAAAATAGTTGGAGGTGATAATTTCTTACTTGTACCACCAACTTCTATTATTATCTAGAGAACACTTCGAGTAAATCAACATATTTGCAGGGATTTTGCTACAAATTGCATATTAATTTTGAGGCCATATGAATATATATATATATATATATATATAAGGAGAAGAAGATGAAAAGGTTATGCTAAGGTCTTAAACAGTTAAACTTAGTTATGTAGTTGTGCCGCCCGCCCAACCGAGTAAAAGACTATTGTTTGCTGCTTCTCACAAAAAGTTATGATCCAGTGTGTCTATTTGGTGTTCATGATTTGTATCAGCAGGTGATGATAGAGATAGAAGAGAGAGAGAATCAGAGACAATCACATAGACCTTGGAGATAGTTATAGAGATCAACACCACAATAAGAATATACGCAGAAGCAGAGAGAAGGAAAAAGGTAATAATCATGACTATGACCATGATCATGATCGGGACAGATACATAGACAGACTACAATTGTGAAGCAGCTACTGTAACTAAGAGAAATATATTATTGTTAGCGCTTTGTAAGTTTAATGAATGGAGAAAGTTATGAATTTTTAGATCTGTTTATTGTCATATTTATTTGTTGGTATCATATGTAAAATTTTCTATTTCAACAACAACATATTAAAACGTCAATTAAATATGGAAGTGTATTATAAAGTGTAAGAATTAATAAATTAATAGTATATTGTATCATTAGGTGTAACTAAAATAATATTTATAAATCATGTAATAAAAAATTCAGCTAATACACTTTTAAAATCACATCATTTTGTCGTTTGACAGTTTAAAAAAACATTATATATAACAAATAATTTACAATAAAATAAAATAATATATAAAAAAAAATTGAACACATATTTTAGTCTTTCATCTTTCAAATATCACATAAGTAACATAATCCATAAATTTGAGTTTAAGATTTTCTCTTTGTGCACATAGAAAATTAATGGGTATGTATATAAACTCAAAGTAAGAAGCTTTGTATTGTCAAATGATATAGTTTCGTATTTGTTATTCAAAAGTAAAATATTGTTTCATATATTTTATATCGATTATGCAAATAGTACACTTGAAATTACCCTTTATATTACATAAATATAATATTGTTTTTAAAAACAAAAAATCAGAAATATTATTATAAAACTGTTTCTTTAAAATTTAAATAGCATTACTTGAAAGAAAAGTATTCAAACTCTTAAAAACAAACAAGACGTCCACATATGAATCAAACCCAAAAAGTACAACATTCAACTTATAATAACATTAACACCCGCTTAGCCAACAATCTTAAGCAACTATGAAGACGATTCACCCATCACTAGCGCCAATTTGTAGCCAGTCTAAGGGCAAACAGACGTCTCCCTACTTACTACTTGAAGTAAAATAAAAACAAATGCATGAAATGTTGTAACTACAATCATAAGTAGTGATTCCTATATGCCATTTAGAGAGAATGAGAAAATGATATTAGTGCTACAATTATTCTTCTCTTTTGATACCACATCAAACTGTACTATTCTCTTCGATTTTTTTTCACTGTATATCCAACCACACAATTGTAATAAGCATATCTCCTTCTTAAGACTACTATAATCCTATCATTCTCAAACTTTTCACGGGTCACAACTATAGATGAAAACCAAGGATTAAGTGATCAAAAATATAAAATGTTTGTTTTCCAAATTTGTACCAAATAACATAAAATAGCGTAAAAATGAAATGAAGAAACAGTTAAAATACCATATATATATAAAATATATTATATATCTTGACTAATTAGAAATAAATATAAAATCAATGAATGTAATATGGTTATTCATTTGTAACTGTCAGTTGTATAACAAAATTTATATTCCAATAAAAATAATGTCATTTGAACCAGTGGCGGTAGTCCAGTGGCATTTGAGGGAAATAAACCCAATACGGCGAACCCGGCTTCAAACCCCACTAACCACGCGGATATAGGCTATTGCTTTCGGTTCATTTGAATGCCCAGAAGAGGGTCCATCCATGAGCTATACCTCCACCCGGGAGTTAAGTCTATGTCTTTAATAGACCTGGGATTAACCCTTTCTTTTTCAAAAAAATAATAATGTCATTTGTCTATATATGAGTTTTTGTCAATTAATAAAAGAATTAGTTTAAATATTTTTAACAAAATTATAATATTATTTCTATATTATTTATATATCTTACTAAAAATTTAGCACATGAAATCTATAATATAAATTCTAAATTTTATTTTTATATTTTGTTTAATGATATTTTTAAATATATAGGTTATTTGTATATTTTAGGTTCATATGAACTTACCCGGATTCGGAAGGATCAACTCAAACCCGATCTAGAAATTTATAGTATTTGCGTGTAGTTTAGTTTTATAACAACAAAAAACGATATGAAAAAACGATTCCTATTTAAATGGATATTTGGGATGCATGTGAATAAATAAAAACAATTTATTAACCGGTTGAAATCTTTGTCACGAATTAAATAATTTTATTCAAACATATGAAATTATTATGATTAACACGTAAAATAAGTGATGTTAATTATTATAATAAATATAATTAATGAAATAGTTAAAAAGAGTAAAAAAAGGAAGATGTAATAAAATATTTTAAAATAGGTAAGTTCTGTTTAATACTTTGTAATAAATGATGTCAAATTAATTAGAAAATACAATAAATGAAGTTGTTAGAAATAGTTAAAAAGGAAATAAAATATGTAATGATTCACTTAAAATACATATATGGTGAAGAAATGCCAAATTACAAGTTCTGCAATTGTCGAATTAATAAATTACGACTTCATTTGATAGTTTCACCATAAAAGATCATAACCGTTGAAATTTCACATTATTTGACAAACACAAAAAATGACCCAATCACCAACTTAAAAAAAAAAACAAATTAACGACTCACTGTGAACTTAAATAAAATCTCAAACTCCTCACATAAAAATCCTAAATACACATAAACAATTTAGCTCAAATGCCAAGTCAATACACATCTGCAACCTCACATGGAAATACAAATCCTCTTACCCAAAATAAACCATATATACAATTACATGACAGAACAATATTTTCACACATAAAACATTCGAACACGACCCACAAAAATACATCACATATACAAAAATAAGCAACATTATGCGCGAAGCACGGACAAACCACTAGTAACCAATATAACGACATTTACACTACGCCAATCTACTTGATGAGCAAGATAAATCCAAGTATATAGTTTGGATGGAAAATAACTTCTTCTTTTTTGAACTTTGGTTAGAGAATAACAAATTGCACATTAAAATGTTCTAAATAAATTAATAGTATTACATAAATTCTACCAATAACACTAATATTAGAATAAACCATATGTAGTTATGGCAATTCATAATTTATTTAATTATTTAGATTGGAATATATTTTATTAATATCGAATATACTATATTAGTTCGGCAAGTGCGTAAGTTATATGGTTACGCCACATTTAGAATTGCAAGTCACAAAAATTTATGCTCATATTTACTTTATGGCAAATTACCTTTATTAT
Source organism: Moricandia arvensis (assembly GCA_905132765.1). Taxonomy (NCBI): domain Eukaryota; kingdom Viridiplantae; phylum Streptophyta; class Magnoliopsida; order Brassicales; family Brassicaceae; genus Moricandia; species Moricandia arvensis. The sequence goes on from CAJHQP010012675.1 coordinate 10,797, forward strand.
TCAGAATTAATGTTTGTTATAGATGATTAACAATAAAAGAAAGAGAAGTATTTTTGTCATCAAAATTGCTTTTTAAAAAAATGATCAAAATAAACTTTATATTAAAAAATGTAAATATATATTTATATCCTTAGATTAACTAATTTACACTTAAAGTTTTGAGGTATGAAGTGGATTTTTAAGGTGAGATTTATAATTAAAAAAATTAAAGAAAATTATTTTGGTTATTTTGTTTTTAAGATCTATTTTATGATAGTAATTAAAAAAAATTATTTGAAAGATTTATCCTAAAAAATGAAATCACTCTTGAGAATATATGATCTCAATCGAACCGCTTAATAAAGGCATAACTCAGTATTTTACAATGTATGAGTCTATGACTATTATGTCACGTGTAGGTAGTCACGTGGGGATGTGGGATGACTTTCATTATTTCTTTCTCATGTTAAATTTCCAATGCGAGGTAAACGTGATTACATCTATACATACCTTTAAGTCTGATAGACAAAAAAAACTATTCAACAGAGAAACTAAAAAAATAAAAGGGAAAATTCCATAAAATACCCTAGCTAAATTTCATTAAGGAAGATATATTG
>CAJHQP010012676.1:0-11386 GCA_905132765.1 Moricandia arvensis
AGAAAAGAAGAGAAGGAGTTTGCGCCAAAGGTTCCAGTTTGAATTCAAACTGGATCACATGTGAGCTTAAGGGGAGGGGACCGTTTGGACATGTCCCTATCTCGCCCAGACCAGCACAGAGCCTCAGTCTCTGCCTTGTCTTCTTCCATTTATCTTTATTTAATTCTGTCTCTGATATATTGTTGTTTATTGCTGTTCTTTGGCTATTTAAGAGCCTGTGTACACGAAATTAAACCTAAGGGAGAGGAGTCCTCTTTGCTTCATTATTCTCTGTTCTAAGTCCTATATTCTCTGTTTATTCTCTCTCTCACGAAAATCTCTTAAGAACACTCTCAAGAACACTCTCATTCTCCTTATACTCTCATAGTATTCTCCTTCATTCTCTCTGGTTCCTTTCATTCTACCTCATCTAAATCGACCATACTCTGTCTCTACAACTCCCTCACACTTAAATCTATCTATTCTCACATCAAGTGCTTCAAGTGCCAAGGACGAGGTCATTATGCCAATGAGTGTACCAACAAGAGAGTCATGATCTTACTGGAAGATGGTGAGTATGCCTCACAAGATGACAACACCGAGTCTGACCAAGAAGAGACTGAAGAAGAGCATGAAGAAAGACCAGTCCAGGGGAAGCTTTTAGTAGCTAGAAGGCTTCTAAGCTTGCAAACCAAGACTAAGGTGCTAGAGCAACGTGAGAACCTATTCTATACCCGGTGCTTGGTGCAAGGAAAGGTTTGCAGCCTCATAGTTGATGGAGGAAGTTGTGTGAATGCTGCTAGTGAGACAATGGTCAAGAAGTTGGGTTTGAAGGTTCAGAAGCATCCCAAACCTTACCGGCTACAATGGTTGAATGAAGAGGGCACCATGAAGGTTTCAAATCAAGTGCTCATTCCTTTTGCCATAGGAAGATATGAAGATGAAGTCTTGTGTGATGTGTTGCCTATGGAAGCTGGTCACATACTTCTTGGGAGACCTTGGCAATCTGATCGCCGAGTTATCCATGATGGCTTCACCAACAAGCACTCCTTTGATTTCAAGGGACGTAAGACCACTCTGGTTCCCTTGACACCTAAGGAAGTTCAACAAGATCAGGTTCAACTCCAAAAGAAGAAGGAGATTGATCTAAAACCGGCTGGAACTAAGCAGCCAAACTTCTATGCTAACATGGGTGATATCAAAAGAACTCTCTACTCTAAATAATCTGCTATCTTACTTGTGTTTAAAGAAACTCTTTTGAACTTAACAGATTCTACACCGGTGTGTCCGAGTGAGATGGTTTGTCTTTTGCAGGAGTTTCAAGATGTATTTCCAGAGGACAATCCCATTGGTTTACCACCTTTGAGAGGGATTGAGCACCAGATAGACTTTGTTCCAGGATCTACACTTCCAAACCGACCAGCATACAGAACCAACCCGGTTGAGACCAAGGAGTTGCAAAGACAAGTAGAGGAACTCTTGAAGAAGGGCTATATCCGAGAGAGTTTGAGCCCATGTGCTGTACCAGTGCTCCTAGTGCCTAAGAAGGATGGTATATGGCGTATGTGTGTTGATTGTAGATCAATCAACAACATCACTGTTGAGTTGAGGTATGCTGAGGAGTTAAGATGTTAAAGAAATATGGATAAGGCGTGGACAGACTGTACAGTGATCAGCATATTCCCAAAAGATGCTGATGCTCTTCTTGTGGCTCTCCTTAGTTGACCGATTGAACAAAAGAGCTCCTTTCTGTTGACATGAAGTAATTAATAACAAAGAGATGAGAAGCTAGAAAGATGAGCATCCGAGATGAAGAAGAAAATTGGACCATACAGTCTCTGACCTAACTTAGGGTGCAAGGAAAGAAATAGAAGGAACTTGACCAGAAACTTATTCAAAGGGTCTGGAGCACATATTTTCTTGTCCAGAAGCAGAGAGAGACGTTGGGAGGAAGAGTCACATGTCTGATCTGGTCTAGCGAGGCAGAGAATCAATTGGGGACCAGTTAGGAGTTGTCACTTTCACTTCAGCTGCAAGAGCCCTTTGTCTTGTTCTCTTTCATTTGTTTATTGTATTTCCTTGTCAACTTGCATCTGTGTATTGATGTGATCATGGACCGGATCACTAAGGAGAACAAGGAGAGTCTAGATGAGCCACATGAAGCCACATTGCACCAGCAGCCTGGTGATGATGCTCTAGCCATTCCTGAAGGTCCCATGACTCGTTCCAGAGTCAAGAAACTTAAAGAGACTGTTGTAGGATTACTCACTTCACATCCTCAACAAGAAGAAAGTCCTGGACAAGGTTTGATCCGAGATGTCTTGATCACCATTCAAGCCATCTCTACATCAAGCTGAGTTAGTGTCTAGGCAAGACATTTGGTGCGTGCTCTTTTCCTTGCTTTTGGTTTTGTCCCACGAGGTTTTCCGGAGGAAGGTTTTTAACGAGGCCACAACTTGTCTTACACATCACTTAGTGATGTGATCATGGACCGGATCACTAAGGAAAACAAGGAGAGTCTAGATGAGCCACATGAAGCCACATTGCACCAGCAGCCTGGTGATGATGCTCTAGCCATTCCTGAAGGTCCCATGACTCGTTCCAGAGTCAAGAAGCTTAAAGAGAATGTTGTTGGATTACTCACTTCACATCCACAACAAGAAAGTCTTGGACAAGGTCTGATCCGAGATGTCTTGATCACAATTCAAGCCATCTCTACATCAAGCTGAGTTAGTGTCTAAGCAAGACATGGGGTGCGTGCTCTTTTCCTTGCTTTTGGTTTTGTCCCACGAGGTTTTCCGGAGGAAGGTTTTTAACGAGGCCACAACTTGTCTTCACATCACTTAGGCCCTATCTCAGTCCAAGGCTAAAGAAGTTTACATTTTTATTTCATTTTAAAACTTATGTTAAAGTTAAACTATAGTTTCCTTTTTACTGATTTCCGAAACCCTAGAGAGCATGTTCTCGGTTTCTCCTTATTTAAACGGGTCTCTAAACCCTATTGTGATCATCCATCCTTTAATCAACGAGTTATCTTTTCTCCTAGACGGCTCTCTCTCTAAGACAAGTTGTCGAGTTTCTTCTGGTGTGTAGTATCCAGGAACCTAAGGGTGTTTGCTTGGTGTGTTATATCCGAGTTATTCATCTAGGAGTATCAAGAGATCTTATCATCCCTCTTGTGTCACCAATCAATCCACAACCTTGAAGAACTTGAGTCTCTAATTCGTTCTTGCAAGGATCTATCCATTCCCATCAACCAAAGAGCATCCTAGGGACGCATCAAGTGGTATCAGAGCAACTTTGGTTGGGAAGTACTCGTTTTTCTCTCTTGTTATTTTTGTTTCATTCGTGTTTCATCTCTATCATCTTGTTTAAGCAGTAGTTCTAATTTGTTTAGGGCTGCTCAAGTTTCATAAGAGTTTAGACAAGGATTTAAACTTTTCCTTTTTGCTTGCGAGAAAACCCTAGAGAGAGAAACCCTAGCCGCCTAAGTTCTTTGCTTCATAGATCACTTTGTTTCATCTGTTAATCTTGTTAACAACCTTGAACACGAGTAGACTAAGGTTGTTTAGGATTCTAGAAAAGCTTAGAAAAGTTTAGACAAGATTTGAAGAATTTCCTTTTTGCTAGAAATCGGCAACCCTAATCTCCTTTTTGCTTGTAGCTGATTATCCTTTTTACTTTTGTCTTGCAGAAAGAAGCTTTAGTTTGTTTTATTCTTTTTCCTTTTTGCTTGTCTTGTTACCTATAAAACTTTTACTGGTTATTTTGTTTACCTTTGTGCAGGAAGCATGGGATCCGAGTCTGAAGAAGAAGCTGCACTCGTCAGGAAGAACAAGCTTCTCATGGAGGCTATGTCGGCTCAACTCAATCAGAACATGGTAGAAACCATGACCGAGATGATAAGGACCAGCCTCAATGACATCCATAGAGAGCTCAGAGAAGACATCAGAAGAGCTACTAGTCAAGTTCCAAACCGAGAGACTAGGAGAGAAGAGAGACCTCATGCAACTCGCCAAGGATATGTCGGTTATGAGGAGACTGACAATGAGTATGAACACCTCAGTTCATCCTCAAGACAAAGCCAAAGAAGACATAGGCATGTCCAAGAAAGAAGGATGAACCAGGGAGATGAGCTTGCTGGTTTGAAGATAAAGATACTCCCATTCCATGGCAAAGCTAGTCTTTCAGTGTAAGCAGTACACAAACCACAAGAAGATTCAGATTGCTGCCACTGAATTCTATGACTATGCTCTAAGATGGTGGGATCAGTACATCACAACTCGTAGAAGGAATGGAGAGGAACCAGTTGAGACTTGGACAGAGATGAAGTCTATCATGCGCAAGAGGTTTGTTCCAAGTCACTACCACAGAGACTTGCATCACCGGCTTAGGAAGCTTACTCAAGGTTCAAGATCAGTGGAGGAGTATTACCAGGAGATGGAGTTGCTCATGCTAAGAGCTAGCATATCAGAAGATAGAGAAGCAACCATGTCAAGGTTTCTGTGTGGTTTAAACCGAGACCTACAAGACAATGTTGAGATGCAACATTATGTGGACCTTGAAGAGATGCTACACAAGGCTATCCTTGTGGAGCAACAGATCAAGAGGAAGGGACATTCACACAACCACTATGGCTCTAACCGGTTACACAACACCAAGGAAGAGAAGTCACCTTACCCTAAGGAGTCTAAACCGTTCCAGAAGGACAACAAGTCCTATCCAAGGGAAGAACCAAACCAAGCAGTGCTCTTGACAAGCGCAAAGGCAAGGTTGAAGCTTCTAGTTCCAGAGCCCGTGATGTCAAGTGTTTCAAGTGCCAAGGAAGAGGTCATTATGCCAATGAATGTACCAACAAGAGAGTCATGATCTTGCTGGAAGATGGAGAGTATGCCTCAGAAGATGACAACACCGAGTCTGACGAAGAAGACACTGAAGAAGAACATGAAGAAGGACCAGTCCAGGGGAAGCTTTTAGTAGCAAGAAGGCTTCTAAGCTTGCAAAACAAGGCTTAGGAGCTAGAGCAGCGTGAGAACCTCTTCTACACCCGGTGCTTGGTCCAAGGAAAGGTGTGCAGCCTCATTGTTGATGGAGGTAGTTGTGTGAATGCTGCAAGTGAAACCATGGTCAAGAAGTTGGGATTGAAGGTTCAGAAACATCCCAAACCTTACCGGCTACAATGGCTGAATGAAGAAGGCACCATGAAGGTTTCAAGTCAAGTCCTTATTCCCTTAGCCATTGGGAGATATGAAGATGAAGTCTTGTGTGATGTGTTGCCTATGGAAGCTGGTCACATACTTCTTGGAAGACCTTGGCAATCTGATCGCCGAGTTATCCATGATGGCTTCACCAACAAGCACTCCTTTGATTTCAAGGGACGTAAGACCACTCTGGTTCCCTTGACACCTAAGGAAGTTCAACAAGATCAGGTTCAACTCCAAAAGAAGAAGGAGATTGATCTAAAACCGGCTGGAACTAAGCAGCCAAACTTCTATGCTAACATGGGTGATATCAAAAGAACTCTCTACTCTAAATAATCTGCTATCTTACTTGTGTTTAAAGAAACTCTTTTGAACTTAACAGATTCTACACCAGTGTATCCGAGTGAAATGGTTTCTCTTTTGCAGGAGTTCCAAGATGTATTTCCAGAGGACAATCCCACTGGGTTACCTCCTTTGCGAGGGATTGAGCACCAGATAGACTTTGTTCCAGGATCTACACTTCCAAACCGACCAGCATACAGAACCAACCCGGTTGAGACCAAGGAGTTGCAAAGACAAGTAGAGGAACTCATGGAGGAGGGGTATATCTGAGAGAGCTTGAGCCCATGTGCTGTACCAGTGCTCCTAGTGCCTAAGAAGGATGGTACATGGCGTATGTGTGTTGATTGTAGATCAATCAACAACATCACAGTGAAGTATCACCACTCTATACCTAGATTAGATGATATGCTTGATGAATTGCATGGTTCTTGCATCTTTTCTAAGATAGATTTAAAAAGTGGATATCATCAGATTAGGATGAAAGAAGGAGATGAATGGAAAACTGCATTCAAAAATAAACATGGATTATATGAGTGGTTAGTTATGCCATTCGGATTACCCAATGCACCTAGTACATTCATGAGATTAATGAATCATGTTCTTAGATCATTCATAGGCATTTCTGTTGAAGTATACTTTGATGACATCTTAGTATATAGCAAGAACTTAGAAGAACATCTAGAACATCTTAGGGCTGTCCTGAATGTTTTAAGGAATGAAAAGCTTTATGCCAACTTGAAGAAGTGCACCTTTTGCACGGATAACTTGGTTTTCCTAGGCTTTGTTGTGAGTGCATATGGAGTTAAGGTCATTGAGGAGAAGATCAAAGCCATCAAAGACTGGCCGAGTCCAACCACAGTAGGAGAAGTGAGGATTTTCCATGGGCTTGCTGGGTTCTATAGGAGATTTGTGAGAGACTTTAGCACCATTTCAGCTCCCTTGACTGAAGTGATAAAGAAGGATGTCGGATTCAAGTGGGGAGAAGCACAAGAGAAGGCTTTCCAGAACCTAAAAGAGAAGCTTACTCAATCACCTCTTCTTATGCTTCCTGACTTTACTAAAACGTTTGAAATAGAATGTGATGCCTCAGGAATTGGAATTGGTGCTGTATTGATGCAGGATAGGAAACCTATAGCCTACTTCAGTGAGAAGCTTGGAGGAGCCACTCTCAACTATGCAACCTATGACAAAGAACTCTATGCCTTGGTGAGGGCATTACAAACGTGGCAACACTACTTGTGGCCCAAGGAGTTTGTCATACACACTGATCATAAGTCCCTAAAGTATCTAAAATGGCAGAGTAAGCTTAGCAAGAGACACGCAAGGTGGGTTGAAATCATTGAGACCTTCCCATACGTGATCAAGTATAAACAAGGTAAGGAGAACATAGTTGCTTATGCACTATCTCGGAGGTATGTTCTCTTAACATCTCTAGATGCTAAGTTACTTGGTTTTGAGCAGATAAAAGATATGTATGTTACTGACCATGATTTCAAGGAAGCCTATGCTTCTTGTGAGAAGTTTGCTGCAGGGCATTACTTCAGGCTAGAAGGCTACTTGTTTTATGATAATAGATTTTGTGTGTGCCTAACTGCTCTTTGAGAGATCTTTTTGTCAGGGAATCCCATGGGGGCAGTCTAATGGGACACTTTGGGATTGCCAAGACCTTAAAAGTTTTGCAGGATCACTTCTATTGGCCGCATATGAAGAGAGATGTGGAGAGAATCTGTGGGAGGTGTGCTACTTGCAAGCATGCCAAGTCCCAAGTCCAATCCCAGGGTTTGTATACTCCTTTACCCATTCCACACCATCCCTGGAATGACATTTCCATGGACTTTGTTGTTGGATTGCCTAACACTAGAACTGGAAAGGACTCAATCTTTGTTGTTGTTGATAGGTTCTCTAAGATGGCACATTTCATAGCATGTCATAAGACTGATGATGCATTGCATAATGCTAACCTGTTCTTTAAAGAAGTTGTTCGTTTGCATGGCATGCCTAGAACTATAGTTTCTGATAGGGACACTAAGTTTCTTAGTTACTTCTGGAAGACACTTTGGTCTAAGCTAGGCACTAAACTGTTGTTTTCTACTACTTGTCATCCGCAAACTGATGGACAAACTGAAGTGGTTAATAGAACCTTAGGAACACTCCTGCGTGCATTCATTAAAAAGAACTTAAGGACATGGGAAGAATACTTACTACACTGTGAATTTGCATACAATCATGCTAAGCATTCTGCTTCTAAGTATTCACCTTTTGAGATTGTTTATGGGTTCAATCCCACCTCTCCTTTGGATCTAATGCCTTTACCTGAGTGTGAAAGGATCAGCCTAGATGGCAAGAAGAAAGCAGAGATAGTCCAACGAATCCATGAGAAGGCTAGACAAAACATTGAGCAGAAAACCAAGCTTTATGAGAAGTAAGCCAACAAAGGGAGACGTGTGAGAACCTTTGAAGTAGGTGACCAAGTTTGGTTGCACCTGAGGAAGGATAGGTTCCCCAATGAGAGGAAGTCCAAGCTGATGCCAAGGGTTGATGGACCTTTTGAGATCATCCACAAAATCAATGACAATGCCTACAAACTTGATCTCCAAGGTAAGTATGATGTATCAAATAGCTTCAATGTCACTGACTTGGCTCCTTTTGCTGTAGATGAACCTGATTTGAGGACAAATCCTTTTCAATAGGGAGGGGATGATGTGATCATGGACCGGATCACTAAGGAAAACAAGGAGAGTCTAGATGAGCCACATGAAGCCACATTGCACCAGCAGCCTGGTGATGATGCTCTACAAGGTCTTTGCCTATGACGTTACTACTCAATGCTACTACAACGCACCTCATTAAGCACATCCTTAATGATCCGAGAATCCCTCCCAACTCTTTGAGATGTTTGTGCTCAGATCAACAAGGAACAAGTCTTGGGCTCTTTCTGGAGGAAGCGGGAGCTACTCTGGCCAATCAAGCCGAGCGCTGCCAAGCAAACAAAGCTCACAAGTATGAAGACTGGAGGTTCACTGGAAACTATGAAGAAAAGGAGGGTTTGGGGAAACTGTGATCATTGCAAGAGCATGGACAAAAGAAGAGCCAATGCTGGATCCTCCATCCTCACCTCAAGCCGGTCAAGTTCACGAAGGAAAGGGAGGCTCGTGCAAATATCACTTATGGTACAAGTGATCAAGCTGGGGCAGGAACCTCTAACCGGGTTAATAAGCAGAAGGGCATGAAGGTGGTGAGAGCAAGGCGTTTGGTGGACCTATACTGCCCATCAGCCACCGACCACAATGAGCATGAGTTCATCCGCCGATGCCTGAGAGTGATGCCTCTCATCAAAATGCTCAAGATAATGGTAACAATCTTGGTAATATTAGTGGGTACTCATTTGGAGCATATAGGATTGCTAGTACTGCCTAAAACTGATAGTGCCTACACCCATTCTAGGATGCTTGGTCAATCTCACACTGCTCATAACATGTCTAAACCTTTGATAGTAGATTCAGGTGCATCCCATCATATGATTAGTGATACTAGTCTCATTAGAGACATTGAACCTGCGCATGGACATGTAATGATTGCTAATGGAGATAGGATACCAATAAGAGGTGTAGCCAAGTTGAAACTGTTTGACAAAGAATCTAAAGCTTTCTATATGCCTGACTTTACTTCAAACTTACTTTCTGTTAAGAAGTGTACCACTGATATGCATTGCAATGTTATCTTTAGTCCTAATGATGTGAAGTTTCAGGATATTGAGAGCAAACGGTTGATTGGGCAAGGAGTAACCAAAGGAGACCTTTATATGCTTGAAGAACTTAGTTCTGTGCCTGATCATAATTGCTCGTTTACTTCTGTTCCAGTTTCTGTTTTGAATAAGAATGCTTTGTGGCATGCTCGACTAGGACATCCTCATGTTAAAGCTTTAAACTTAATGGTTCCCAGGTGTTGTGTTTGAGAATAATGATTGTGAAGCTTAAAATTTAGAGTAGAATCTGAGTAGAATAAGAAAGGAAGAAGAGATTTAGAGGATTCGAGACTAAAGAAAGAGACTTTAAGAGATTTGGATCTAAGAACCCATTTCGGATGAACCGAGAGACTAGAGAGACTAAGAGAAAAGAAATGAGTTGCTTGATTGATTGATGTTTCGACAAGAGGGTTACAATATATAGAGGAAAGCTTAGGGCAACAAGGGGATAAGGTTTCAACGGATAGAAGACTAAGCGTGTGAAGTCAAGGCTCGTTTAGGCGCCTAATTCAAATACTTGGACGAGAAGCTTCACACACGAGATGCCAAAGGAATCTTGACCAGATGCTCTTCCTTTCTTAGCCACATGAGCCAGCCTGTCCACAGCTCTTCCTTTGGTCTTCCTTATCCGCGAACCAAGCTTGAATCGGGGTGGTAAATGGTAAATGTAACTTTTGGTCGAGTTACATTTACCTCGGGTAACTTTCGACCAAGTTCACACGGGTAAATTTTGTACGGCCTTGTACGGCCAAACTTGTACGGACATGTACGGACACCCAAATCCAAACCTTCTCCATTCCTCTAATCTTTCTACTATCAAGTGAACCCTCTTGTTCAACACTCCCCCTCAAGCTTGACCATGTGGAACAAGTCAAGCTTGGAATGCCATGAGATCTTCCTCATTAAAAACCTTATCAAAGAAACCTCCTTAGGGATAAAACCTCAACAAGGAAAAGAGTAAAGACCCCATGCAGGGGATCAACCTCGTTTGGTGAGGTCTAAGAGTCCAAGTCTGGTATGAATGGACTCTATAGTTTTCTGCCTGGCTGCCTTGGTGAAAACATCGGCTAAACTGATCTTCACTTTCTGGTTAAAGCAAGGTAGAATGTCTCCAGAAACAATCATCTGCCTTACCTTATGGCAATCGACTTCAATATGCTTCGTCCTTTCATGGAAAACCGAGTTGGATGCAATGTGGATGGCTGGTTGGTTGTCACAGTGCATTGTCATGGGTGTGGCCTGCTCAATTCGTAAGTGCTTCAGTATACCCTTGATCCAAACCAGCTCGTTTGTAAGCTTCAACATGGCTCTATACTCAGCTTCAGCTCTCGAGCAAGAGACTACCTTCTGCTTCTTGCTCTTCCAAGTGACAAGATTCCCACCAATGAATGTGTAATATCCAGTAGTAGACTTCCTATCCCATCCTGTCTCCAGCCCAATCCGGCATCACAATACCCTACCACTTCAGTGCTCTCATTGCATCCCATCTAGACTCCTTGACCTGGTGATCCATTCAGGTACATGAGGAGACGGTTCACCATGTTCCAGTGATGTTCCCTTGGTCCTTACATGTGTTGACTTACCTGGTTCACAGCAAAACATATATCAGGCTCGTGTGATAGTTAGTAGATCAAACTTACAACAAAGCTTTTCCATGAAAGCTTGGCATCCTGAATGTGACTGTCTTTTCTCCCCCTCACGAGGAAGCTTTTATCTCATCCTCCAAAGGTGGTCTGAATTTCTTCCCTCCTTGTATACGCCATCTTTCAAAAGATCAAGTGTATATTCCTTTGAGAACAAAACAAACCTTCCTTGGACCTACATACCTATTTTCCAAGAAAAGTATTTCAATCTCTCCCAAGTCTTTGATTTCAAAACACAAGACCTTCAAATAATCCATGGTGAGTTGAATACCTTCTATTGTCACTTCCAGTGATGATGATATCATCAACATACACTAGAAGAACAATGAATACCTGATGAGTGGTTAGTGAAGAGAATTGGTCTAGACGCGATTTCTGAAGGCCTCTCCATCAAGGTTTGCTCAATTTTCTACCAACCCTATGGCGATTCTTTAAAAGGCCATAGATAGCTTCTTCAGTCTAAGAACATTTCCTTC
>CAJHQP010012677.1:0-11384 GCA_905132765.1 Moricandia arvensis
GTTTATGTATGCTAAAAAGAGGGGCTTAGACAGAAACCTAAGGTCAAGAAATCATATTCACGACCAGCCACAAGGTGTGGTTGTAAAGGTCGCATGTCTTACAACCTTCAGAGTAACAAAAGATATAAGATTCTGAATTTTGAGCCGAATCATAACCATTATTTGGTGAGAATACCAATGAAGCATTTTCTTAAGAGTAACTGAGCAATGTTTATCTCTCAGAACAACATGCTGATGATGTTAATATGTCAAGAATTTCAGCAAAAGCAACCGTTGAAACGATGAGCAGAGATGTTGGGGGGGGGCAGTGAATGTGGGTTTTATGGATATAGACTTGAACAATTACTTATACCGTAAGTGAATGACAACAATGAAAAAGGGAGATCATGAGCGGTTTTGGAGTATTTTCAACAAAACGAAAGGGAGGATAATGCATCTTTTTTTTTATTCTAGGCAACTTGATGAGGATGATATGATCACTAATATTTTCTGGGCAGATGATCGGTCAATTAGTGATTACAATCTTTTTTGGAGATATCCTTTTCTTTGATACAACTTACAAGACCAACTAATATGATAGATTGTTTTGTCATGGTCGATCATCATAAGCAAATTATTGTGTTTGGTGCTACTCTCTTATATGATAAAACCACAGTCTTTTGAGTGACTTTTTTAAACTTTTCTTGGATAAATGTATGGAAAACAACAACAAACAATTTTTACAGACCAATGTGCAGCAATGGCTAATGCAATAGGAAAAGTGTTCCTTGAAACAAAACATAGGTATGTGTTTGGAATACTTACGAAAATGCTGCAAAGAGGTTGAGTCGTGTATTTCATGGACAACACCAATTTGCGACGGACTTTGGAAAATGTGTATATGACCATGAGAATTAGAGCTGTCAAATGGGCGGGTGGCCCGTGGGCTCGCCCTGTCCAAATTTATATGGGTGGGCCATGGTCATGCCCAAATGATATATGGTCCAATTGGGCCAAAGACTGATTTAGTCCGTGGGCATATTGGTCTTAGACCAAATGGACATTGGGCTAGCCCAATATACAGAAATTTTAGGGTTTTGTTAATTTGGGGAAAAATCAGAATTCATCGTTACTTTTCAAATCGAAAATTTCAATCATCTTCAATTCTCCATCATCGCCAACTCATCTCCATGGCTTGATTCGAGTACTGCATCATTGCTCTTCTCCACCATCCCTATTTTCCATGGTTTTGTTTTCCTCCAGACGAACGAGCTGCTCCTCGCCAAGGTTCCGGTGAAACCCTTTAACCTAGATCTTAACCCGTAAAAGATGTTCATTTATCTTAAGTGAAACCCTTTAACCAGATCGTTTTTTATTGAAGGTTTTTGATGGAAAGTGTCATCTGCTCATATCAAGGATTCATCGGAGGTTTGGTGTTGTTTCCGTAAACTTCAAAGTCACAGTCACAGGTAAGCTGCTTCTCAACCTTAGTCTCAACACCTGCATCGTTACTTAACCAACAAAGTGAGAATCTATAGTTTTAAGGCCGTGGATATATGATATTTGTAAACTGTAATTTTATGAGAACATCATCTAATCATTACAGTAGTTTATATACATTATTACAGAAAAAATACAGCTTTGCTGAACCAGAGTGGGATCAAAACGTTGCCTTTTGAATACGTTAAAAATAATCTAATAGCTATGTTCCACAAAACTGATCTTTATATGATTCATTTAAACTTAAGCTACTTGTCTGGTTTGGTGTTTGATATCTAGTGGCTTAAATGGTAATAATGGTTTTATAATAGCTATGTTCCTTGCTTTAAATGAGTGGAACACGTCTGTGTATCAAGTAGATATCAAGGTGAGATTCGCTACTGGGATCTTCTTTTTTTGTAATATAATTTGGGTTTGTTTATTCGAAGTTCTCATTGTAAGCTCTTTCTGCTTTTTTATTTTGTAGTTAAGTATTTAGGCTTCATTCATCTTATTTGTGTAAAGTGTTTTGTATAATTGTTTCAGGAAAATGAATGATACTCTTGACATAGACAACTTTTATCTTCCACATGAAGATATGGCCGATGAGGATAACGAGGAGGATGATATAGGGCCTCAGGAAACTGCTTCTTCAGGGATAGCTGAAAAAGGTACTACTAGTTCAAGTAGACGTCGTTCTAGGTGCTGGAAAAATTTTAAAGTTGGAGAGAAATATTCTGATAGAAAAACTGATGTGATTTGCATTCATTGTGAGAAGACCTATTGCCTTAACCTACGTCAAAATGGAACTAACACACTGATTCGTCATATGAAGTCCTTTTCAAAAACACCTGGTAGTACTCCTAGAAGTAGTTATAAAAAGCTAGATATGTTGGTGTTCCGTGAGATGATTGTTGTGGCTCTAATCCAGCACAATCTTCCTTACTCTTTTGTCGAGTATGCGAAGATAAGAGTAGCCTTCACTTATGCTAACCCTTCTATAGAGTTTTGGTGTCGTAATATAGCAGCATCAGATGTCTATAAGATTGATGAGAAGGAGAAAAAGAAACTTAAGGAAGTCTTAGCTAAAATACCTGGTAGGGTATGCTTAACAACAGATTTGTGGAGAGCCTTAACAGTAGAAGGGTATATGTGCTTGACTGCCCACTATGTAGATGTAAATTGGGTTTTGAAAACCAAGATTGGGTTTTAAAAACAAATATTCTTTATAAATTATTGTGAGTAATGTGAAAATGAAATATATATGATTAAACTACATACAAATAAATAATAATGAAATTATAAATTGAAAATAAAAAAATAAGTTAAAAATATTAATGGGTGTCCATGGGTTTGTCCATTTGGACATGTTTTTTTTGGTCTTGGACAAAATTTTAGACCAATGTCCATAATGGACCGCCCATTAGTGTCCATTGTCCATTGTGGTCAAACTGGACAAGCCCAATGGGCGCTGGACAGCCCATTTGACAGCTATAATGAGAATAAAGTAGAGTTGGTTATCGACATGGAGTGAAATTCTCGAGAAAATGGATTGACGGGAAATAAATGGTTGAATGATTTTTTTGAGTCGAGAGAAAATTGGCAAGGGTATATGGTCGTCAAACTTTTACAGTAGATATGATGAGCATACAACGTATTGAAAGTATGAATAATATTTTCAAAAAAGTATTTGAAGCACAATTATAACTTGTTGTACTTCTTTAAACACTATGAGAGAGTGTTAGATGATTGGCGATTTAAAGAATTAACTGCTGATTTAAGTATGATGCATACCTCGCCGGTATTATCGGCTCATGTAGAAATGTTGCAACATGCAGTTGACGTGTAACACCAAAAGTATTTACCTTTTTCCAGAAGGAATACACAACTATCGGTGATTATGTTGCCAAAAAAGTCAATAAGTCTGAGATGATAAGTGTTGAATACAATGTATTTTTCGTGGTATTGGAAGAAATCATTTGGTTAACTATGTTGCTGCAAAAAAAACTATACATTATAGTTGCATGAAGTTTTCTTTTGTTGGAATCTTATGTCGTCATGCATTAAAAACGTTGGCCAAGAAGGATGTAAAAGAATTATTATTTTGGGACTAAATTAATATAAAGTGCGGGTTTATTTTTGGATCAAACCAATAAATTTATATTTTTGAGTATATACTTATATTGAAATGTTACAAATATATATTATATTATATTTTTATAAAAATATATGTTTAATGTTCTAATGGAAGTAATTTTGATTATGGAGTATGTAATCATGTTTTAAGGTGATATGCATATATAGGTGATAGGATTTTAAAATATGCACTCAGGTTTGAATAAAATCATAATATTTTTTTTTGCATTTATTACCATTTTGAGTTATTAGTGTAATCAATTAATAATATATGCACCCTAAGGGGGTGTTAGTGGGATGCTAATTTACCTTGATTTCAAAAGTCAATGGATTTTAATTTTTGTATAGATTTTCATTGATTCACGTTATGTCTTCCCATATTTGTAGAATCCATGTATTTTTTTGTGGATGATTTATTGATATTCATATTAACTTTTGGCCACCCTATTTGTATATTTTTTGGATTTGTAACTCTTTTTTCATGTGCGGTTTGGTGTCATTTTCTGGGTTTGTCATATTGATGGATTATAGTGTGACTATGGAATCACTTTCATAGTTTTTTATATGAATAACAAAACTCTGAATAATATTAATCTCTTTCATAAGATGTTTTACTGAAAGTGAAACTGATAAAAATGCTTCTCACGTTCATGTATCATATATGCTTGATAAAGAGAAATTGGCTTGCAAATCTTTGAGAATACATGGGTAAACTCTAGTATTTTGAAAGTCATGACTAGTGAGTTAAAATGTAATGAATCATTGTTCCAATAACACTATAGTTTAATAGATTTATAAAATCAGTAAGTACTTACAATTTTGAATAACAAAAGATTTTAAGTTATACTACAAATCATCATACCAATAACAAAAGATTTATATAGAATTGTAAAATCATTACACCAATAACACAAGATTTTTAAGAAATTTAAGAATCATATTACCAATAACAATAGAATCTTATAATTCTTCAAGTCTTTACAAATCAATACCCCACTAACCCCCCCTAAAAACTGATTTGAAATCGAGCTTCAAATCAGAGTCTCAAACATGTAAGACTCTTACATTGACATATATACTTGATGTGTCCTAAATTGCTATTTCGAAAAAATATTGAACCCAACCCACACTAAGCTATATATATACATATATATAAGTATAAAAATTAGTTATAATTGGACAAGACGTTGTAGCCCAATGGTTGGGACGGGTCCCCGCCTGCATCCAGGTAGGGGGTTCGATCCACGCCGGAGGGAACTACCTTGCAACGCTCTTGTTACCCACACGGATATGGGCCATGCTTTCGGCCCATTTGAAAAACTGGGAGGGGCGTCTATCCGTGGGCATTCCTTCCCCTTGGGGATTAGTCTGGGTCTTCTAGGTCTGGGATACCCCCAGGTTAAACAAAAAAAAAAATTAGTTATAATTATATTTATAATAATAGTAATACCAATACTTGTTTATCTATGGCAGTCTGTATATATAAATTGAAGATAATATTCATAAATATAATAGGAGGTAGACGTTATATTGTAACATTACAATCCTAATAATAACCTAAGAACACAATACTATACTTGCTACAGTGTCTTCAATTGCCTATATAATTTGTTTCTAATAGTGTTTTTGTCAAAATTGTTTTAAAAGTGTTGATATTGGTATAGTACGTGACTTAATGATAGATATTATAACTTGTAGATATTATACATTCAAATACATTTTGTAACTGTCAAAAATTATATTTCTACTATATAAAAGGAGCTAATTTAGAGCTCATCCAAGGGTGCAACGTCGGACAAAATATTCTCAGCCAATCTTTTAGACACGTCATCACGTCTAGGACGTAGCACGTCATCACGTTGGACTAAAAAAATCAGGTGACTATATTTTTCTGTCAATCATGTGGCACCATTCCTCCGTAAAAATAAACAGCCCATTCACAGATTTTTGCATTTAAAGGCCCAACTCTCATCCTATCACTAATCCTCCCCCGTAACCCTAATCACAACATGGTGGTCTCTCCAACTTCTCTGACTAAAGGCTTCTGATCATAACAATGGAATTTCAATGCTCTTCAATTCATCATCAATTCAAGACGCCGTCTAACTCTCCACATTCATGCTCACACTCAATGATATCGATGACTCTTCAAGATACATGTAACGTCCCAACCGCCCCAACCGGTGCGTCACCCATCCCTCTATCGGGCTCGTGGGCCCCACCCCTGTTCGACGGTCTGTGCGTTAATTTTTCCAAGGCTCGAAATCATTGTTTACTGACCCTGCAATCACCACCCGACCTTTCCCCGTGTTTTGGCCTCACTCGCACAGTATCGCGAATCACTTCCCGATAGGTCACTCATCCTTTCACTACTCCAGACCAAGCACGCTTAACTGTGAAGTTCTAAACGGATGTGTGACGGAAAAAGTAAGTCAACTTTGGTGACATAGGTAGCCAAATCAATTCTCTTAAGCCTTTTCACATATCACAACTCGGGATGTTACAATTCACCCCCTCTCAAAGAACGCAACGCCCTCGTTGCGCCCCACGACAGGTCTCAAGACGCCTCTCGGGTCAGAACCGAGATGGCTAACCAGCTCTGATACCACTTGTAACGCCCCAACCGCCCCTACCGGTGAGTCACCCATCCCTCTATCGAGCTCGTGGGCCCCACCCCTGTCCGACGGTCGGTGCGTTAATTTTTCCAAGGCTCGAAATCATTGTTTACTGACCCTGTAATCACCACCCGACTTTTCCCCGTGTTTTGGCCTCACTCGCACGGTATCGCGAATCACTTCCCGATAGGTCACCCATCCTTTCACTACTCCAGACCAAGCACACTTAACTCTGGAGTTCTAAACGGATGTGTGACGGAAAAGGTAAGTCAACTTTGGTGACATAGGTAGCCAAATCAATTCTCTTAAGCCTTTTCACATATCACAACTCGGGATGTTACAATACCCTACTCTCTATAAAGAAGAAACGCATCACACTCTCTACTTTCCCTCTTCATATTATATAAATACCCTAAACCCAACAATCATTTTCTCAGATCCTTATTTCTACTCCTAAAATCATGGCAAAACAAACGGCACTCACAACCGCTGAAGCTCAAGCTCTTCCTCCACATTCCTTCAGCCAAGTTTCACCAGGACCAGGAGACTCCAAACTGCAGTTTAGGCTCATCCATTTTTGGGAATCTCGCAATAATGCCAAAGGCAAAGGAGGCATCCTTATTGGGATTGAGATGCTGATGATCGATGCAGAGGTATTGTCGCTGTCTCATTCTTCATTCTTTCACTTTCTCTAAAATTCTACTACAAATGAGCTGTTGAAAATTGTGAATTAAGTTGATTTGTCTAATAAAATAATGTTATTAGTTTAATAAAAGTATGTTATCACTCATTTAGTATTTTATTCTGATGAATATATAAGTTATCTCCACCGTTTATAGAACTGGATTGTTTGTTTTTTTGCTCAATATTAAATCGGTCAACACAGGCTCTTTTATATATACTTTTACGTATTCAACTGAATTAACCTCTTTCTCTCATCTCTAGGGTACTGTCACTCAGGTGTTCATCGCTCAAAACCTTGTCGATCGATATGCAAAAGAGCTCAAACGTGGAAGCATCTACACTCTGACAAACTTCTTTGCATCCAACAACAAGGTGATGTACCATGTGGCTGATCAGATGCTGGTTATTTGCTTCACACACACCTCTTTCCTGTCAAAGCATGAAGAAAAGATTGAAGGCATTTTGACCGACCGCTTCAGGATCCATTCCTTTGCAGATTTTGAAGCCAACTGTGACCTTAGAGGGGATCTTCATGGTGAGTTTTAGATATGTTCTTATCAACTTCAATCCATTAGAATATTTTGACTAATTATGTGTGTGTTGTAGATGTTTTTGGTCACCTTAAATTGGTTTATGGACAGCCTCTCCATCAACGTCCGGTTTTATGCACCAAGGATGACTTAACTTCTCGGAGCATTATGTTGCACTTGCAGCTTAAAGAGTAAGTTGTTGTATTTCAAGCAATCAATATATCTTTGCAAATATGATCCACCTACATTTACTTTCTGATTATAACAAACAACATATTTAAAACTGCAGTGGTCCAGTTATGAACGTGTACCTATGGGACCAGGCTGAAGAAAATTTCCAGCTCAAGTTCGATGAAAGGGCATACACCCTATATGTTCTCTTGGTTACAACAGTTAATCCGAAAAGACTTGGGGGTAACATTTTCCCTTCATACTAATCTACTCTAATATTCTCATCTTAGTAACATAAACCTTAACCACACTAACTGCTTCTCACTAATCTCTAATGGATTCCAATTGATAAAGAAATTGTGTCTAAGCTATATGGCCTCATCTAGGGTTTTCTTGGACCATGAAGTTGAAACCCACCAAAGAGTACATGACATGGTTAGTATTATAGTTTTCAGTACTTTACCACTCTTAAATCTTAATCATCATCTTAAGGTTGGCTGCGAATCCGGCTGCTGCTTCTTCAGTCAACCCGGTAGAGGTTCTTAATGTAGAAACTCTCACTATACGTGAGATCGCTGCCTTCATCAAGCGTGAGCCTGCAAAGGTAATCTCAATATTTTCTTAATCAATTCTGTCTCTTTATGAAACTCAAAAATAACCTAAGTACCTGACAAACATAAACATGTAATTTCAGATTGCCTACTTTGACTGCATTGCCACAATTGATGATGTCAAGCTTGGAACTCAGTGGTAATACATTGCTTGCAATGACTTTCAAACAAAGTTAAACCCTGGGCCTATAACATTGATGTGTCCAAAATGCAGCAATGAAAATGCTACTGCAGTAGCCAAGTAAGATTATGTTTCCACGCCTATTTCCATTCTCTAATGTGTACCATAATCATTTATCTTTAGCACAGTTTCCGAGTGGAAATGTCTGTCTATGATGATGAGGAACAGTGCACTTTCATCATTCTTGGAGATGCTGGTAAAGAGCTGACAGACAGAAAGGCAACGGAGTTAATCGATATTTATGTTGAGGTGAGTATGTTCTCCTACATCTTTGCATCTTAAGAGTTATGAAGTTGTAATTGTATGTTGTTATAATAGTAACATGGTGGCGATGGTGCTGACCATGACTTCCCACTACCACAATGCTTCATTGATACCATAGGACAAACAAAAAAATTCAGGATCAAGGTGGCCCCCTTTAATTTCACTTCGAACCGGCTGTCCTTGACTGTTACAAAAATAGTCTCCCCTGCAGTCTTACCACCTAAAAACCAACCACATAACATGCTTGCTTTGCCTATTTCTTCAAACCAAAAGAACTCTGCAGCCAATGAGGAAGATAGCTCAGTGGTGACTGAAAGCAGTGGTGGAGGGTCATCCTATGCAAGCAGAGACTCAAGCTCGGCAACTGAGGAGCAGAAGAAACCAAAGCGCATCAGACGTAATGGTTAAGATTATCCTACACTCATGTCACTTCATCAATGGCTGGTACAGACTGCCCACCCAGCCTTAGTTTCTAATAACAGTATTTTTTCCTTTGGTCGTTTTATTCCTTCTTTCATAGACAATTATGAAATGGTTTTTCTTTCTAGAGTGGTTTGTTTTTGCACTTTTGAATATTGGTTATGCAATTCTATAATTTTTTACATTCAACTGTTCCTTATTCTCCTTTTTATTGTTTGGAGAAAGATCCTTATTCTCATTATAACAGAAACTAAAAAACAATCTATTACAACACATTATGGGGTCATTTCTGGCACCTTTAGAGGCTACGAGTGGCAATTTAATTGGCTCTCCTCTGGCTTCCATTTGATGACTGCTGTAAAACTAATTAAATCAATTCACACGAGGTCTTCAAATTTTATACCACCCACATTAACATTCTTTCCGGTTGTCAATAATATCAAGAAAGGAAATTAGCACATCTCTTGCCACAAACACCGACTGAAATCATTGAAAATTAAATAAAATATTTTGGCTCATTAATACAGATCAACAAAATATATGAAATATATTAAGTAATATTACGCTTAACAACCTCACTCCACATAACATTACCACCATCTTTCATTCCGGAAGTTCAAACGAGATCGAAGGAGGAGACAACTATTTCGTGGAAGCTACTCATTCAGTGTATTTCCACATACTAGATCTCTTTCTTTGGCTGATTCATTTTCTAATCCTTTCTTTTGTTTAAGGGATGGTTTCCTCTACACCATGGTCAAACCAAGCCACAATGATCCTCCGCCTGCTGGAGGTAAATTGCACTTTCGACTTTACTGGGTGTGTATAAAAAATTTGGACACTTACAAACCCCAATCAAACCTCTCTGCAATCCAATAAATCATTTGTCATATAACCCGACAAGAAATGTTAACTATTATGTTAAATATCAAGCGTTACGATTGTTTTATTTGGTAATGTTTATGCTACGAAATTAGCACAAAAAACCTTCGTCTTTTAAAGCCCTTAATATTAAACTCAAAACAAAAATAGCTCTAAAGACTTTGTTTGTGTCATGCATCTTCCGGTAATGAAGCTGACTAGTTTATGAGCAGCCTGGACGACACATCCACTTTCATTAATATTGTTACTCTTACTTTCTTGAACTTTTCAGATCGGCAGTTGTGTGGGAAATTCATGACTTTTCCTCTTCGACTTAAAACACCAAACTGACATGCATGTCAATTTTATTATCTTCGTCATGCATGTTGGAGATGAGCTTAGCACGGGCCCATTAAAAGCTAAGTCCAAAATCAGGTCTGATCCGTTGAGTAACAAATGATGATTTCGCTAGAAGATAAAAGGAGTTTTACTATAAATAGAGAGTGTCAGATCTATTGAGAGGACGATCAAAAACGTACAAAAACGTACAAGAAATTGAGAGCACCGCCTCTTCAATCACCACCAAAGTCTTAGACGACCTCGACCACCGGACGAGCTCGTCTCAGACATCAGAGACCAAAATTTAGAGAGATACTTGCTTAGACAATTTTATAAACGAGCATCTCTAATTCTTGTAATTAACCGAGTTTGTTTACTTTTGATCATTAATACAAAATCTCCACCCCTTTACACCTCGTTACTATATTACATCACCGACCGCATTATGGATTCAACAATTGGCGCCCACCGTGGGGCCGAAGATTCTTCTTTACTTCAAGACAGCTCGGCAGTCACAGAACTCTCGGCGCAAGCGGATGCCTCGAATTCTGCAATCATCAACAACTCAGAGACAGCGTTGGGAGTAGTGATCTCGAGCGAACCAGCCAGCAACACCAGGCATGTCGCGATGACCTCGGTCCCGACAGCCAGCAACACCATGTACGCGGCGATGACCTCGGACCAGATAGCCAACAACGTGTATACGGGAACGACCTCAGGACAGCCAGCAAGCAATGTCGCGCATGCGGTGACGACCACAGACCAACCAGCCAACAACACAACATTGTGGCGACGACCTCGAGCCAACCAGCTACCAACGCTAAGTCTACATCGACAGCCTCGAGTCATCTAGCCACCAGCATTGTATCTGCAATGGCGACCTCGGTACAACCAAACAACAGGGAGACCTATGAGGAGATCGCAAATACCGTGCAGCCAATGAACAACACATGTGGCAGTCTCAGTTTCAACGTAACCACTTAGCACAAAAAAAACACTTCAACTAGCTAAACATCTTTCTACTCGTCGCTAGCAGCAACCACCTGCTCGTCGAGAAGCGTCCACCTCCTCGTCGCCAGCAACGACCACCTTCTTGTCGCCAGCAACGACCACC